>ML362743.1:82669-108611 GCA_005239505.1 Nicotiana paniculata | reverse complement strand
GCAGCCCGATGCACAAAAGCATCCCGCATTTACCGTTGCTCCAAGGCTCCCCGTCTAGAATCAGTCCTATATTACCTTATCATTAATGATTTCTTTTGTTTCTCTCCTCTAGGTTTTTAATGATTTAGTTAGAATATCGGAATAATTTGCATTAATACTTGATGTATTGTGGGAAAGAATTTATACATTGAACCATGCTATATAGTTGGTACTCCTGCATTTACTGAACTGATTCTAATATTTTCTGCTTCTAATCGTCTAGGCAAAACTACACATAGAAAGTGGGGATATTCAGGGTATTATCGACCCCGCTTTACACAACAACTATGATATCCAATCAATTTGGAAGATAGCTGAGAAAGCTTTGATGTGTGTCCAACCCCATGGGAGCATGAGACCGTCGATCTCAGAAGTTATTAAGGAAATCCAGGATGCAATTGCAATCGAAAGAGGCGCAGAAGCAGTAAGGGAAGGTAGTTCAGATGATATATCCAGGCATTCGATGCATTCGTCCCTTCACGCGGGCTCAATGGACCTAGGTGCAAGTGACCATTACTTGTCCATTGATGAGTCTATCACGAGACCAACAGCTCGATAAGTTTTTGTTCATCTTACAGTAGGTTTTAGTCCATAAAATGAACCATTGATTAACTTGTGTTATTTTCAGTTCATTTTGCCATATTCACATATCTCACAATGGCTAGGATTACACAATTGATGTTATTGATACCTTCTGTTAGAAGCAAAACTTTTCTTATGCTGTGTAAAGGCAAGCTTTTTTAGGCCTTTGTTAATGTTACATTTTTGACTAGTGAACCAAGAGAAAAAAGTGTAAGCAATTGTACAAGAAAATGCCTGCTTCTATTGTCCTTCTGGTAGAAATTCCTCTTCTTTCTGTTTTTGGGTCGCTCTTCTTATCTGCCATACCCCTGATCCTCCTTCATACGAAGGCATCGTAACATATACATCAAATCAAGATCAAACAAACAGATTCTCCATTTCCTTTGAGTGGCTGCAGACTTGACTAAGGGCCTGCACCTCTGGTTTCCCTCAAATTACTAGTTCAAGAACCAAATCACATGAATCTGCGTTTCCCTAATGTGTGTGTACCTGTTTACACCCACGTGTATGATATAGGAATAGTTCAATGAAAGAAGAAAGTTAACTTTCTCTATGAACAAGGAAGCCATAAGTAATGAGAACTATCGATGGCAACCTAACCGAGCACGTCATAATCGAGAAAGGGAGGACAACCCCCCTCCCAGAGTCAGAACTTTTATCATCTGGGAAGAGTGAAAAAACAATCTGATTGACAACACTGAGCGTGGGGAACAGAAATAGGGGTGGAGAAGCTAAATGGGATTTGGTGGAAGAGGGGCCTTAAGTTGGCCTTGATCCTTCATCTCACCCTAGCGGCGAAGCCACATTGTCACAAGGATCGTCGAAAAATTGCACTGTATATATGGGTAAAATATTATATTTTGGAGGTATATAACACAATTGAACACCCTTTGTCGGAAACTTTTTTTCACTTCTTTCAAATTTGAATACCCCTAAAAAAATTCCTAGATTCGCCACTGCTCATCCCCCACCTCTTCTTCTCTGTGCGTGTGTGTTTCCAACTCATTTACCTAGTCGGGGTAGTCATGTTGGCAAAGTTATTCGTAACATGTACTAGTGGAACTTGGCAGATATACAATGAAGCAGTTAAGTTGCGCACAAATTGGTTCGGACACCACGTTAAATAGGAGAGCCATGTGATGGAATATGCAGTTAGAATGAAACAGTCCAAACACAGTGACAATTCTTATAGTAGATAATTCACTACTAATATTATTGATGGTGGGATAATAATCCTGGGATTAATTAATCCTGGAATAACTACTAAAATGACAAAGATGTCCTTCTCTAAGGCTTTTTCTCCAAAGTCTTTTAAACAATCCAAGGTTAAAATTAGAAATAAAAGTTTATCCTATCTTATCTAATATACACCAAATACATGTTTATATTATATCCCGTTTACCTCATTTTTAGTCCGATGAATCAAACATCTTTTAATAGAAATAAATTCACTAAATAATTTTATTATTATTAAATACCCGTAATATAATCCTGTAATATCTTTGAAAAATAGTCATTGTCCTGGAGAAACTCTCACCCCAAACGTCACAACACTCACATTTACATGTTCAAAACCATACATCTGTAGAACTTCGAATTTGTTACTCCTAACTAATGTAATAGCAAGAAATAAAATAGTTAATGTGTCCAATTAGTTAACAAGCAACAACTACAGGAAAGGCCTGACTATACAATAAATCGAATTCCTTTGAACAAATTTCAATGGCAGTCGAAATGTCAGTTTGAATTTCAGTAATCTAACTATAGCTTTTCCTTGCCTCACAACTAATTATGTATAAGAGAAAGTAAATCCCCACTCACTACTCTCTATTATGCGGAAAATATATTTAACCGCATTCTATATATTCAACAAGTTATATTATAGTTATGTGGTAAAATAACATGAAAATGCAAATCAATTAGCCAGAGGCGGACCTATCCTTTATGTAGGGGGTCGTTGGGCTGCGTTAATTTTGGAAAAAAATATATGTGGATATATGTTATTAAATAGTGTCTGTGTGTATATATATATTGGTTGTCATTTTAAGACTCAAAGCTTAAGCAATTGTATTAGTTGATCTGGGTAGGGGGAGGGGGCACAACTTGACTTTTAGTGCATTGCCCGGATTTGATTCTCGCTACAACATTCGCGCAATTTTTTATTCTGTAATGGTGCCCCATTTTAAAACCTAAGTCCGCCGCTGCAATTTAACTATAATTAGTAATATAATTGAATATGCATACAAATATTGAGTACAGATAATTATTTTCAACCATGCAACCTCATTGAGACTGACAATTCCATGGTTAGGAGATAAAATAAGGCAAAAATTTATAACTATTAATTGTGATTTTTCAACCATGCAACCTTAATGAGACTGACGATATCATGGTTAGGTAGGGCTCTGCATAATTTGGAATATACCGAATTATCGTACCGAAATCGAAAATTTTGGTATTTAGTATTTAATATTTGGTTTAAATTTTTAAAAAAAGTGATATTAAGTATATTTTTTCGTATTTTATAAATAATACTAAACTACCGTCACCGTATCGAAACATATACTAAGTTACATAAACACATATTATTACGTATAAGGTATTAAGTTACCTAATACTTTTCTTTGGCATTCATAATGAGACTGACACTAAAACCCATAAACTTCTTCAGAAAAATAATGGAACATGTTAGTATGCAGCTTCTGACTCTTACTCTTCAGGTTGTCAAGCAGATTAACATAATATTTTTATGATTTTAGGATATTTCTTACTAGTGTATTGATGTTGCATCTATTCGATGAGTCCTTGTTGTATTCTCTAAGTTAAGCAATTATCTCTAAGCAAGTAATAAAATATTTTTAATGATCAAAATTTATTCCTTTATGTACCTTTTTTGTCGCCATGGATTAATACTTGCTAATGTAAGACAAAGATTTTGTCAACGTTAAGATTCAAACCAAACAACCGAAGTTACAGTACCGAATAAATCGAAACTGAAAGGAAAAAAACTGAACCATACCGAATTTAATTAGGTACGATATTGATATATCACTTTAAGAAATCGAATATCAAAAATATCGAACCAAAATATCTAATTATTGTACCGAGCAATAAACACCTTATGGTTAGGTGATAAAATAAGGCAAAAATGTATAACTATCAACTACGATTATATGATAAAAGTTCTAATATTTGTTTAGTGCAAACATTAAGTACGATGGTGAATATACAAATACTATATATGCTAAGTATTTATTTGAATTTTTTTTTATATTTCAGTCAGTATCTAATATCTCTTTTTGGACTCGATTAGTTTGAATTCGCATGGACATTTATAACCGCCTCATCCAACAACTTAACTAAAAATAAATCGTACTCCCTGCGGTCGAAAATAAGTGATTTTTTGGTTATTTTTCACACATATTAAGAAATTCATTTTTTAACATTAATTAGTAGTGAAATTAACCATATTAACATTTACTATCTCTTCACATAAACACTCCTAATATACTCTAACATTATTTACTCCAAGAACATGTAAGAAAAAATAGTTAATTAATTTTTAAAATTTGAAAAAATCAGGATCACAAAGAAAATAATAAAAAATTATTTATTTTGGATCGAGAGAAAGCATATATGAATCGATGGACTATTCGGGTAAAGATCCTAGTTTTTTCCGAAGCATGTGACCCGAATGGGACCGACCCACCAAACCACAGAATGTAGAAGAATCCGAATACATGTGGAAGAGTGGAGACGTGTCTACTTTCCCTTTTATTAATAAGCGAAAAAACCAAAAAGGAAAGAGTTAGAACCAAACGAACGGTGTTGATAGGGCAAATTCCAAAACTCTGCCTTCATCTCAGTCGTCTCCCTTTTTCCCCACTTTCTCCAGCGTCCGATCCTCTCTTTTCTCCTTCAATCCTTTCATTCTCCTCTCCTCGCGCCCAAATTACAAATCCCCAGGTTTTAATTTTATTTTTCAAAATTCCCCCTCTCTCTTCTCTCTCTCTACATTTCAATGGCAGAATTAGGGTTTTTTCTTCTCTTTCTTTTTCCTGTTCTTCATCTTCAGCTGAATTATTGTGTGTTTTTGTTTATAAGGTATGGCGGATGGTCAAGGATCGTCAAGGTCACCAGCGAGTCCAAACGGAGGAGGAAGTCACGAGAGCGGTGGAGACCAAAGCCCTAGGTCTAATGTACGTGAACAGGACAGGTTTCTTCCTATCGCTAATATTAGTCGAATCATGAAAAAGGCGCTTCCTGCTAACGGAAAAATTGCTAAAGATGCTAAGGAGACTGTTCAGGAATGTGTTTCCGAGTTCATTAGCTTCATTACCAGCGAGTATGTTTTTCAATTTCCTTAATTCCCTTATTACGAATTGATATGATCCTAACTGATTTGAATTGAGATGTTGTTTTATTGATATATTCATATATGCTACTTGCGGTGTTAAAATGTAGTCTTTTACTTTGCTTAGACTGTAACGGTGCGATTCATTTAATTGATTATGATCAATTTTCTTTCGTGGCTTCTAGAGATTGACTTTATATGGTAGAAATTGGTCTTGTTCTCCTTTTTAAGAAAACCTCTCATTTTGAAGGGTGTGGCCGAGTGGTTAATGAAATGAGGGGAGAAATATGATGTCTTAGGTTCAAGTCCCAGCGGAGACAAAAAATATTAGGCGATATCTTTCTACCTACCTAAGCCTTCACGCCTAGTATATCTGCTGGTGGGGTAGCAGTTATCCGGTGGATTAGTTGAGGTGCGCAAGCTGGCTCTGGCTCTTCCACCACTGTTATAAAAAAAAACATCTCAGTTTGAACTATTACCTACTTTATTAAAAATGCATCTTATTTTTAATTTTGTGAGTTAGGATTACTGCGTTATACACAAAATTTCCATCTTCCTTTAGTGTATGTTATGTGTTGTGCCTGGATATGCTATATGCTATATGTTATGGATATTAACTATTTCTTTTCTGTTTTGTATTTTTTGGAGAAAATATTTCTGGTTAATTAGTTGCATTCTTATTGTAAAATAGTTGATTTCCTTAACAACATTGTTATTTTCCTGTTGGAATTGTCTAGGGCAAGTGACAAGTGCCAGAGAGAGAAAAGAAAGACTATTAATGGTGACGATTTGCTATGGGCAATGGCAACTCTAGGTTTTGAAGACTATATTGAGCCACTCAAGGTGTACCTTGCTCGGTACAGAGAGGTAATGATTACTACGTTCTTTATGTCAGCTTTCCCTGTGACCCTTTCCAAACAGAGTATAAATTGATGGATTTGTCTTTTTGTGGTGTACCTGCTCGATGAATGGGTTGTTGCAGATGGAGGTAAGTGAATGTCTAATACAGCGGCTTTATAGTCATTTCCATTTTCTTCCTTTTTTTTGTGTTTTGGTTTGGGAGCAACTGATTCATTTGGTAGGGTGACACTAAGGGATCTGCCAAGACTGCTGATGGGTCTGCTAAAAGAGATGGGATGCAACCTAGTCCTAGTTCACAGGTACTCTTTTGGCGTTCTTAGCTTTTTGTGCTTTTATCTGATTGGTGTCTCAAATTACAAAAGGAAATTGTTGAGTAAAATTCCATTAATTTGCTTGTGCATCATCTTGTTACAGCTTGCACATCAAGGTTCATTCTCGCAAGGAATGAATTATGGAAACTCTCAGGTACCTTTTTCTCTGTGTGTATACATGAAATTTATCTGCTGTATGTCATCTTTCAAAACACGTTACCATGCCTCAAAGTTTCAATCTTCACCTGTTATATGGGGGAAAGATGTTTCAGTCTTAACCACAAAAGGGGTTGCTTTGATGCATCAAGTTGGTTCTTAGCCTCATGAATATGCAACTATAGCTTTCAGGAATTAGTCAGAGGTTTTGCTTGACAGAACAAAACCATTTCTTCTCATGGGACCGGCACAGATATTATTCAACTTGTAGTTAGATCTTTTATTCATCAGTTGTTGCTCTTTGATCATTTTGCTAGCTTAGTGCTTTTCTTGCTTTTATAATATCTCCTTATTGCTGATTTAAAAAAAAACTGTTGCTCTTTGATGATCTATTTGAATGTATAAGATTGTTTTTATTACTATTCTGATTTTATTACTATTCTGAGATGTGACTTGCGTTATATTTTGTAAATTGAGAGAATCATGGGGGGAGGGGTGTTAATGTTTGGTTGCAAATGTCGCTAGAGGAGAAAGAACTAGAATTTTCGGTACATCAGTGGGTTTGGATAGAGTTACAATACCACGACTAATGGAATTGGGATGGACTATAGCCACATTAGGAGAAAACATGTAAAAGTGCACCCACGGATTTGACATAGCGGTCAATGAAGTGAGAAAGGCCCTCAGAGACCACACTACCAGAGAAACAAAAATACCGGGTTATCTTTCCTCCTGCCTAGGGCTTGGTTGATGGTGTTTCTTGTATGTGTGCTAGTTGGGAGGTAACATGTATGCAAGTTGTTCCAAACACCACCATTATAAAATATCATATAAAAGTTGAACATGAGAAGAGTATTTTGAAGATTTTGCAATTTATCAAGTTCTTTCTAATCTTAAGAAAATAAACCCTTTAGAAACTTTTGTGGAGAACCGTTTGTGAGAAATGCTGTTGGTAATTTGATAAGTTCAACCTAAAGAAATAAATAAAGCGGAGAGTGTGATTTCCTACTTTAAATCCAAGTATTTTGTGCCTTTATTATAATCATCCAATGATTGGTAAAGTTATGTAAAGCCTTTGAAAGATTCTGCTAGGGAAGTTTGTGTATATATTCTTTCAAGACTTGGGGACTTGATATAATTTACTACTCCCTCTGTTTTAAATTAGATGATACACTTTTCTTATTAGTCTGTTCAAAAAAGAATGACATGTTTCTACAATTGAAAATAATTCAACTTTAAACTCTTCATTTTACCAATTTTACCCTTAATGAGAAGATCTTATAACCACGCAAACGTCATGGCCCCACAAAGTTTTTACCCCTTATGCTTTTAAGAAAACAAGTTTCAAAAGTATTTTTTTTTTTTTCTTAAACTCCGTCAATGATGTCAAAAGCTCATTTAAGGCGCGCTTAAGCCTTGAAGCTCAGGGATGGTGCTTCGCCTTGCTTAAGATGCACTTCAGTGTCGGCAAGGCACTAAGGTGTGCGCCTCATTGCGCATGAATTCTATCTTGAATTGATCGATACTAATTATCGGCAAATAAGTGTATTAGTTGTTAACGAAGACATTAGGATTGAGTTCGTTTCTTTTTTCTTGAATTACATATCTATTTTTATTTTTTTCTTAGTTGCGCCTTTTTTTAACTAAAGCCCGCACTTTAGTTGCGCGTTGCGCCTAAAGCCTCAAACGATTTGGAGCACTTTTAGAGATTTTCGCTTTTGACAACAGTGGACTCCGTGCTAAGCCAAACTACCTCATCTAAATTGAAATGGAGGGAGTACTTTAGAAGATGCCAGAATTTGGCCGAACTGCAAAAGGTATTATCATAATTTATTCATTAAGGGGCTGAATTGAAAATATACTTCTTGAAGAGTAAAAAGTAAAAGGAGAAAAATAGGGGGCAAATCCATAGATGATTTATAGTACCTCAAGGTACTCAACTAATGAAATTTACCTGATCTTCTCCAACAAAAAAGAGAAGGCAAATTCTTAGATGACGTAAAACAAGGGTGATATAATATAGCCTTTTTGCACTTACCCTTTTTTGTTGAGAATGAAACTTAGGTATTTGTATTTGTCTTATTAAAACCATTAAAGTAAATTGTTCAGAGTTGCGCTCATTATTTCTTCCGGCTTTAATGGTGATCATGTTGCTCTGATGGATAAAGGATGAGGGTTGTAGTAGGCTGGTAACCAGTTTAAACTAGCTAAATGACGATGAATCCTCACAGTAATGGTGGTCTGAGGTGATTTTAGATGGAGAATAATGTTCTTTGAGGACTCGTAAAGCCCGCTCCTACTTGTTTGGGACTGTTATGTAGTTTTTTTAATCAGAATAAGCTGAATAGCTGGAGGGTTGGACTTGTGTAACTGTCATATGAGTGTCAAGTGCATTGTGGGCATAAGTGGGAAAGTCCAACCTTATTGAATAGTTATCCTAGATATATGTGATGATTCAACACTTGTATTGTTGATTATCTGATAATTGTTAGATCGAATACATTGCTCATATGTTTCTTGACAACTTAATTGGTGGTAATATTTGACACTTAAGAGTATGAAATAAATCCTTCCAAAGGTACGAAGGTGGGTGGTACCATTGGAAGCAAGTATGGTCCTAATTGAACATTATATCGGAGGTGCACTAAGCTCGTCAACGTTGATCACAGTAAATAAACTAACTAGCTTGACCCTTAAATCATTTGCTTTTTGAGTATTTTTCTTTAAGTAAAGAGATGCAATGTATCGTTTTGAGGCGGTTTGGTCATGTCCTCTGTAAGCCTAAAGATACGCCGGTTAATAAGTGCAATAACTGTGAAACTATGGTGAGTGATGTTGTTAAAAAGGGACGGGGTAAACCTAAAATCACATGGAAGGAAGTTGTCTCGAATGACCTTGGAAACAACACAGACTTAGCTAAAGATTGGACTTCCAGGATGCATATGGTGGTGGACCATTTGGAAAGAAAAACAGTAGGTGATTTGAAGAAAACAACAATTCCTTACAGAAGATCACGATGAACTGTCCTTTTTTTTTTGGGTCACTTTTGGTGTAAGTAAGAGTAAGTACATGATGCGGATTCATTGCTAGGTATCATAGAATCTCTGTTGTATTCGCCTGCTGGTTTTGTACTTTTACCACTTGGCATGGAGTGCTCCTACTTTTACCACTTGGCAATGTTAAGACTGTTAGTTGACACATTGATTGTCGAGATTCCGCCCAAAATATTGTATGTCAACCTGATGCTAATTGTATCTCTTGAAATTGCTTTTTGCAGGGTCAGCACATGATGGTCCCGATGCAAGGAACAGAGTAGAATCAGTTCTTCACTCTGCTTGTGAAACATGTTCTATATATAGATCCTCTGCAGTAAGCTCTGTATCATGGTTGATTTATTTTAGGGCTCTCAAGTCAGGGCCATATGCTATTTAAGTTTGTAAATTTAGGAGATGTTCAAGTAACGACCTGATTGTTTGTAGTAATAACAAGAACCATTACCTAGTATTTAGGATATTGTTTCTCTTTGGATGAAATTAAAATTTGCCCTTTTTTATTCTCTTTCTTTTCTTTCCGAAGAAAACAAATATGCGAGAGAGATGGTTTCTGGAATGATATACGCATGTTGTGATATCACTTATATAGGTCGAGGTAATGTTACATCTCGCCATTTCTATTCTTGTGAAACGGGCATTTCCAGTTCCAGATACATTTGAGAGTTGAGACAGTAATTGCTAACCAATTTCACAGCATAATTATCAGGCAACTCCAAGGTGTATGTATCCAAAGACTAAAAGTGAACCACATGTTTTGTCCCTTTGGTCGTGGAAGAGATGCAGTGGTCCACTATATTATTACTAGTCTCAACATTTTATAGACTCCTTTTTTCCAGCAAAAGAGGTTGGCTTTGCAATGATTTATTGATTCTCCGTTGAATATACGTAGAGAGAAGTGAATTATTTCTTTAACTGCGATTTTCTAGCACAGTTTCTGGATACTTTAAACTATAAAATTTTACAATTATGCAACTTTTTTATGTAAATTCACCAAAAAATTAAAATTTGAATTTTCGACTCTGTACGTCAATCCTCGCCCTTGAGGCAGGACAGGAGTACCATTGAATTTTCCTTCTGATATCTCTACTGCGGTAATCACATGATAATGCTCTCTGTATTTAGACAGATGAAAAATTATCAGGCAAACTAGTAAGCCAAAACTCCCACCAAGAGAACTAACTACAGTTCGTTTCATCTTTTCACTAAGAGAATTTTTGTGATTTACTGTCTAAAAATCAATCTAATGAGGAAAAAAACATCTTAAAGAGCTACACTACTAATACAAAACTCACCTTTACGGTGATCTAGGCATTTCTGTATGATATTACATAAAATAACCTACAGGAGTATAATAAACTTAAGGAACACACCAATTCATGATTAGGGCTATAAATTAGTAAACCGACCAGAACCAGAACCTCTCCTCCTCCTCCGACGCTTTTGCATGCGCCAGAATAGTATCAATAGACCTGACAGTAATGGTGATAAGTTTGTAAGAATGATGAGAAAAAACTTCTGAATTCTTCCATCAATAGGATGCATAAATGTTCACTCACCTGTGATGGCAATAATTGCTGGAACTAACCAGTGAGTAGCTACAAGCACGGGCATGTCAATCTGCAGTCAAGTAAAATAAGATATGTTGTTAGGGATGTATAAATTGTTTATGTCGTAGCAACGTAACCCGTCTCATCTTTCAGGTTACACATCTCATTTTATGGATGGTTACTTGTAGTCTATCATCTAGGTGACATGACAGGTGTTCGCAGGTAGTAATATTATAGACTTTTTCAATGCAGTGTACAGAAGTTAAACTCGTGTTATTAAATGAAGTTTCATAAACAAATGACTAGCAAGAGTTTCTTACATCATCTCTGTAAAAGAAGCCCCAGTACTTTCCAGGAGAGTCGTCCATGTTCTGTGTTGTGTTAGTTAATACTGAAACAGGTGTGTCAACTGTAGAATTTAAACCTCTACCCAAGTCAATAACAGGATAGCCAGGTAGTCTACGGTTCCTTCCTCTGACCTGTAAATTGTAACCCTTAGTTCCCCATACTTCAAATCTAGAATCACGCCCGCAGATCAACTCCTTTCCAACAACTCTAGAATAAGTCGAGAAATTCACATCCGTTCTACGGGTTGGTAGCTGGTTTTTATCAGCATATAATGGTTTCTCCTGTCTAACTGAATCTGAGAAAAGCACAGGATCTTTCATATTCCTGCTTGTAAAATCTAGCATTTTCTTCAGAAGCCCATAACAATTGGTAACCATATGGCTGCTGTCCAAGCAGTTAGAGTCTCCGTATACTGCAATTCGACTCCCACCAACCTCCAAAAGACCAAGAATAGGTGTATCTGTCTGCATTCATCAAAATAAATTGCAAGTTAGACCAGCAGCTCAAACACCACCTAAAATATTGAAGAAACTGTCATTAGCATAAGAGTTCTTATTGGAGTGAAACGAACATTTCTTCAAGTAGTAACTTGTGAAACTTAAAGTGACACCAAAAAATTATTCAACAAATATATTAACAAGTAAAAAACATTCCTTTTTCATAGGATCACCAGTCTCCTCTCCCACAATCCCCTAAAGTAGCAGTATATCTACACTCATTTGTATTTTCCACGTATCTCTCTTTAGTTTTTAAGTTAAATGTTCAGTATTATGATCATAATAAGTAGACGATTAGAAGAGCTTTGATAGTGCAGTATAGAGTATACTCTTCCTCATGTTTCATTAAAGAGATTACACTTTGTGCTATATTAGACTACCATATCTCTCCTATTCTTTAAGTTCTAGGCATCAGAGATACTCAGCATTCAGGAATAAGCGAAAAGAGAAAAGCTCAAAAGTCGACTTTCTGGTTTTAGTAAAGATCTTGTTTTTATGAACTTAAAAAAGTTCAGTAGGTGGAAACAAAACTAAATTATGATAGTCTTCCAACTAACCTTGGTCATGCCAGATAAAAGGATATTCTGTGTGGCTCCACTCTCTGAGCTATCCATGAAGGGGAAGCTGTGCAAGTATCCACCTCTTGGGAACTTTAGAATATCAGTCCCAGATGCATACCGACTCTGTTCACTGTTGAGAACAAAGTCTCCATTCAGAATTTTATTCCCAAATGCAATTCCAAAGGATGCCAAAAGATCATTTAAGGCAGGAATATTGGCACCTCCAGTGACCGGAGTCCACCAGCTACGTGTATTGTCATCGAAGAACCTCATTTTTACCATTGTGTCCACATTGTACCAGTCAGCAAATACAACTACACTTAAACCTGAATTAATGACATCATCTCTCAGTTTCTTGATCTCTTCAGAGAAGTATTCATCCTCAAGATCCACCAGAAGAAGTGTACCATACTGGCGAGCATCAAAGCATGTAAGAGGAGAGCCAAGAGTCTCAATATAGTATCCAGCATCTCTTAGTGTGTCAAACATTATGTGAAAATTTGTGTGCAGATGATCCCCATGCCAGTCAAGAATGTCATTCCGAACATCTAAAGAGTCCCTTGGAATATAACCAGGAGGATATTTGATACTGTGAAATTGATCCCACAATATCCGCACAGATCTTGGTGGAGTAGGAACCACTTTTAATTTCAATTGAAGGACACAGGTACTACTTCGACGACTCTTTTCACCTAGAGCAGGTGGGCTGTGGATCTTGACAGTCACATTACCTTCAATTACCCCTGAAAACTGAGCTCCTTCTTCTTTGATTTGCATGTGCAGTGCTAGATAACCAGTCCAGGGCCAAATGACATCTGAATAGGTAAAATGGATGCTGAGAAGGTTGCCTTCCTCATCAAAGGGGTGCCACGTAGGTGGGCTTTCGACATAACCAATTACACCCATTCCATTTAAAATAGTGGCATTAAATATGACTGGCATGGCACCAGCATAAAGCGGTTGACGGCAAAAAGGCCAAGAGTATGGGCAGTCGGTGAAATCAAGAACACCTGGAAAAATACTTGCTCGAGGTTCATAGCTCTTCAAAATTTCAAAGGACTCCAACCTGTCATTCAAGTTAAATATTGAGCAGAACATAATACGTGTTGATTTAATGTTCAAGTTATAAGGATAAGGAACTCACAAATTAACCCTGCCTGCACCCTGCTCGTATATGTTGGGACCAGGAAGCTTTGCAGCTCCCTCAACCAGTGCCTGTTTGACACTAGCTGGATTTAGAATGTCCTTTCGCTTGTTTTCAGGTATTATGCTAACAAGAAGGCATACTATACCAGCAACCACAGGACTAGCCACGCTTGTGCCAGATAAACTTTTACAACCTGTACTAATTTTGGATCCCATTATCTCACGTCCATACGCAACAATGTCAGGCTTTACACGACCATAACTGTTAAAGAAAACTTACATGGTTACAAGTCCATGAGAAGGCTGCAAAAGCATAAATTATCACTATAACCAAAAAAAAAAGGGACAGCAGTTTTTTTCTTTCATATTTACATATCATCTTTCTCTTCATTTTTTCCCCTTAGCAGAGGAGAGAATTGCTTAAAATTGGCATTCTGTGCTAATTGTTTTATACCACAGCATTTATCATCAAACAGTTTTCCATTTCTGAACTTGACTAAAACATCAAAACCATGGACACAAAGCTCATAGACTACATATATGCTTTAGAAGAGCTGATCTCAAGGCATATGTATTTCTTTTATTTCCTTTTCCCTATAAATGACACTTGCACATCCGATCAGAATTCTGAATTATATTCGTGCTCACGCATAGAATGGTCAAATAATTCCAAGAGGTGCAGGGAGGCTAATAATAAGGAAACCGATACTCCAGAGAAAATAAAAGTACAGAAACAAAGGAGGAACTGATACCCATGAGGAATCTCCCAGGTACTCATGCCACGAGAGGAAAAAGAAGCTATGTGATCACTGTAATCAATGCCACCAACACCAATAACATCACTTTGATCTGCTGGATTGTTTAGAGTACCATACAGTGGTCCATCATTCCCAATAGCTGAAACCATGATAATATTGTTTGCTGTAAGCTCCCAAACCTAGAGATATTTCAAATGTCATTAATATAAAATTAAAGCTACCACCACTAATCCTAAATCAGTATGCTGCTGAGAATATTGGTAAATTCGACAATACGACAAGCTTAACAGCTCAAAATCTCTACAACTAAATTGCATGCTAATGTAAAAATGCAACCCTCATGCTTGAGACCTCTGTGAACAGATGCAGTTTACTGAACTAATAGACATGTGCACAGAATCAACTCAGGAAGAGTGCCACTCTAGCTAGTGAAGGGCCAAACATGTAAATACATAAAGGAGCATATCACATATGCAATTTGCACCTGCATTGAAGGTAACCAAACAAGACCAGAATCTACACACAAGTTATTTTTGGATCCCGGTCATCCTTTACAGTAATGGCTATTCACTTCAGTCTTACGTGCACTATGTCAAGCAACAATGGACACATATCATTCACATGCTGACAGTTGAAACCAAACTTCTATTAATAATGAGACTACGAATGACACAAAATCTTAAACCAGAATATTATATTGATTAATGCAACAGAAGAAAAATGCATTGACTGCCTAAGGAGAGGATACACACCCCGAGCATCATACACATTTATAAGTACTAGCTCCATTTGCATTTCATAAGAGGGTGTTTTGAAGTCTTGAAATATTATTGAAGAAGTGTGTCAAACATTTTGAGGTGCTCCGAAATGTAATGTGCAGTATGTATTATGACAGAGAGGGTGCTAAAACAAACCAAATGATCAGTGACCTCACCTTTTCCACAAAAGGGAGATCTAAATAATCAGGTCCACCGATACTCAAATTCAGCACATCCATGTTGGTTGCAATTGCGTAATTGAATGCATCAAGAAACCATGATGTGTAAGATACCTGCAATGAGCTGAAGACACAATTATCATAAACTTGCAAGTGAACTTTCAAATATTAGAACTAGAAGATCTATATTTTTCTTTTTCCTAATTGACAAGTGAAAACATAATAAAGTCTATCTTTTCGACAGATTTAAGAAGTATCTAGTCAAGAAAGTGAAAATGAAGTCTTTCCCATTTTGCATATGTTTGGACTTGGCTAATTGCTTCATTTAGTTCCTCTAATAATGTGCTACCTCAAAATTATAAGCTTCCATTCAGCATGCAACTCTAACTAATGGATCATAAAAATTGGCTGTATAGGTTCGGTTTTGAAGAGACTTTATCACAAGATTAATCAAACCCTTATAGTTGAACCTGAACCAACATTTACTCAGTCCAGTGGAACCAACTGCTTTCACACCGGAAGAACAAGAACGACTCCATCAGTTTGGAAGATATCTTGAGAAAAGGGTTTTAGCACGGGTATATTTTTATAGGCAAAATGGCTTCCCGGCCAACTAAACTTGTACCAAATTGTCAACCCGGTAAATAAAGTTAGAAGTTTCCCATTTGAACACTACAACTTGACATAATGAGTACTAATAAACCACTTTGACCATTGACCATGCTTATGTGGCGATAGCACAGCTGATTTGGCCCAACTACGTGCAATTCACGCTTGTATGGCGCGTGATTCTGCTGGTTTTCACAAAAAAGAATACTATAACTACAAAAAATAAAGAAAGGCAAACGACGAAAAAGAAAAAAGAAAACAGTAAACACTGTCACTTTCTTTCCCTAAATCTTCCCCCGTTAGTCTTTACCCTCCACCTCTCCCAATTCTCCTTTAATTTCTCATCTTCTTCATTTTCTACGTTAGATTTCTCTTATGATGAAAATCTTGCGCAACTTTTTCGATTTTTTTGGGATTGTGATTTTGATTGGTCTCAGTGGTTAAAAGTGAAAAAGTATCGCAGATGGTTTTTGATGAGTGTCGTTTTTCTGGGGTTGATTAATTGTTTTTCTCTTAGTTGCAGATAGTTGATTTGAATTTTGGGATTTTGAGAATTGAATATCTATCAGAATTTCCATACATCTCGTACAACTCCTCTAATACTTCCATCCCCTTCTCTTAGCTCCTCCACGATCCTAGCAGGTATGGTTAAAAGGAATAGAAAGAGATATTAAAACATTTAAGAAATTAGCATTTTTTGTTAATTTGAGAGTTTTAGAGAGGAGAAGGATGAAGTTCATAGTTAACTTGAATTCTTTTTTAGAGTGGATGAGGGTGATGTCCATGGTGGATGAAACATGTGATGGTGCTGCTGTCATGGTGATGAAGAAAAAAAGGAAGGAAAAAGTTTTTTTATTTTTTTTAAAAAAATAAACTGGTTAAAAGAGCATGGGACCTATAAATTACACCTGTCAAATAATAATTGGTTAAGACAATGATGTGTCAACCATGTCATAGCAATTGAGATACACGCTCAGCTAGGGGGTGTTTATTAGTACTCAACTGTCAAGTTAAAGTGTTCATATGGGAAACTTCTAACTTTATTTACCAGGTTGACAATTCGGTACAAGTTTAGATGGCCCGGAGGCCATTTTGCAATTTTATATGTACAGAAGTTTATATATTCCAACAGTATGATGCTGTCAACTTCTTGGATTTCTTCACTGAAGTAGGTAAGATGCTTTATAGGACCCTCTGTAGCCCTAATCATTTAAAAGAACCCATGGTTGAGTGATTATAGACCTCTGTCCTTTTCTTTCCTATTAAATCTTCGTTCTGCTTTTTATCCTTCCTTGCATATTCTCAGTTTCTGAAGGAGTAGCAGCTTGTGTCTCTGGGAGAAACTTTACCAATAGTTAACCTAGAAAGCTTCACTTTAAGATAGCTCAGACAGGTATATTATTATCTTCCAGGTTTTAGAATACCACTGACATCTTGCAAAATTGTACGACCTCCTCTTGAGATTGTTACATTCTCGTGCCGGACTTCCATTGTTGGTTTCTCCAATCAAACCATTAAGGAGAAGAAGAAAAAAAAAATCCGAAATTAGCAAAAGCATAAAATTACTTAGTTATTACAAATTTTATTTATCTACATTTTTTGGCGCAGAATAATTGCTGATATTATTATAAAGACAAGAAATTTGACTAAACAGACAATTAATTCATATATATACACATACAAGCTACGTATAATAGACCCTTATGGTCCGGCACTTCCCCGTACTCCGCGCATAGCGAGAGCTTAGTGCACCGGGCTGCCCTTTTTTTATACAGATATTACGTTGTTGCTAAATTTATAAACGTAGCGCGAACTTTCAGATCTGATCTTACGGCTAACTTGACAATATACAAATTTTACTTTCTCGTCTTTTGCCGTAGAATTACTTACTCCTGCTACAGAAGAAATTTGACTAAAGAAGTTTTTTACCATATATAGAGAAGATTCACACAAGCACAGACACGTAGTTGCTAAATTTATAATAAATATTATAAACTCCAAACTTTCAGATCTGATAGTAATAAGATTAATTTGACAATATATACAATTTTTAGTTTCTCCTCTTTTGGTGCAGAAATTTGACTAAGTGAAAGAAAGAAAAAAAAATCATTCAGTACTCATTAACAGACATAATAAATAAATGTTACTCAATATATAAAGAGAAAATTCAGAAACCTATGGAGGCACGTGGCCATGGCATTCTCAGTATTGACCACCTCTTGAATCTCTTTTTGAGTTGCGGCCGCCTTGTCTCGGATATTTGGCAATGAGGTGCCCATGCTATTCCGCATCACTAGAATAACGATACATTGGGGAACATACTCATGAATATTTATCACCAGTAATATGTACCACCAACTGATTTACTATATTCTCCTCAACCGGTACCTCCTCATTATCTTACCATCTTCTCACCCGGTATCTCCTCATGATTCTCATTTTCCAAGTTAATCGAACATAAAGAGCCATCACTTCCCCCACCAACTGATTGTAGAAAGCAATCAGTCTTTGCACATCCCCGGTCGGATTAGGGTCATCCTCATCCAACGTTGTAGGAAGGCTAGGAGTATAATATTGTGAAGTAGTAGGTATTTTTAAGCAAGTAATGCGAGTAGTAGTAGTAGTACTAGGCAAAGGTGAACGTATAGGAAGACTTGAGGATAATATCTAGTTATAATATATGTGTGTCCCTTTATAAATCTGTCTTGCTATCCAAGCCAAAACCCTAGCTAGGTATAAATTGGATGTACAATATTAGTGGATGGCTAGGGTTAGGCAGGTGGTGTTCGAGGAGTGGGTGGGTTACCTTTCAAGAGAAGTGGAGTCGGACAAGTAGCTCTGGGGCTGGGAGTTGTAGTTGCACTGGATTCGTAAAATAGATTTTGTTAGCGCTAGAGCGTACATGTGTCAAAATGCTTTCTATTGTGTTTGTTTGATTTTCATATAAATGACTAATTTAAGAGTTACCAAACTAAAAATGAGAGAGTTAAGCATATATACTCCATTATATCTATAGGCCTTGTATTGTATGTATGTATACATGCCGTACATCCTTTAGTTCTAAGACCGTCTGACCATACATGTTTGTGTAAATAATACTCCATAAATAAATTGCATGTCTATTATAATGCTCCATTAATTATCAGAATTTGGTGTAATAATTGTGACGTCGTTTGATAAGATTAAATAGAAAAACTAGGTGGCATGACGGAAATGTTAATTAGTAGATCATTTATTTATAGAGCGACACCTAAAAGCCCTAAATATTTGTAGTTGCTTAATAACTAAATGATTTACTAATTAATATCTCCGTCATGCCACCTAAGTTTTCTATTTAATCTCGTCAAGGGACGTCACAAAGTTTTTGACAGCAAATTCTAATAATTAATGGAGTACTAAAATAGAAATTCAATTTATTTATGGAGTATTATTTACACAAACACGAATTACCAGACGGTCTTAGAACTAAGGATGTACGTCATACACATATACATACATACAAACAAACATACAATACAAGGCTACCGATATAATGAAGTATATATGCTTTAGTCTCTCATTTTTAGTTTGGTAACACTTAAATTAGACATTCAGATTAAAACCAAACAAACATAATAAAAAGCATTTTGGCATATGTACGCTATACCACTAACGAAAGCTACTTTAAAAATCCAGTACGCACTACTACTCCCGGTCCCACAGCTATTTGTTCGACTCCACTTCTCTTGAAAGGTAACCCACCCAACCCTAGCCATCCACCAATATTGTACCTCTCATTACTTGTTGTATACCTAGTTAGGGTTTTGGCTTGGATAGCAAGACATATATATAAAAGGGACACACATATATTGTAGCTAGACATTTCATCAGATATTATCCTCAAGTCTTCCTATATGTTCACTTTTGCCCAGTACTATTACTACTCCCATTGTTGGCTTAAAAATACCTACTACTTCACAATATTATACTCCTAGCTTTTCTATTTCAAACAAGACTTCCTACAATGTTGGATGAGGGTGACCCTAATCTGACCGGGATGTGCAAAGACTGATTGCTTTCTACAATCAGTTGGCGGGGGAAGTGACAATGATGACTCTTTGTTTTCGATTAACTTGGAAAATGAGAATCATGAGGAGATATCGGGTGAGGAGCTGATAAATGATAATGAGGTACCGGTTGAGGAGAAAATAGTAAATCAGGCGGTGGTACATATTCCTGGTAATAATCAGACGGTGACAAATATTCGCGGTAATAATCATTCGCTGGAAACCTTGAATATTCCCCCCACGTATCGTAATTCTAGTGATGCGGAAGAGCATGAATGGCATGGGCAAACCTTGATTGCTTACCTCACTGCCAAATATCCGGGAACAACCATGTATGGGTAGAACAAAAAATTTGAGGCGGCCGCAGCTTAAAATGAGATTCAGGAGGTACCGGCTAATCAGGAGGTGGTCAAAGTTGAGAACGAGAATGCCATGCGCTTCCATAGGTTTCTGAATTCTCTCTATATATATATTGAGTAGTATCTATTTATTTAATTATTTGTTTATTGTTTTTGGATAATCTGTTCACGAGTACTGAATGATTTTTTTTTCGTTTAGTCAAATTTTTGCGCCAAAAGAGAAACTAAAATTTGTATATATAATTGTCAGATTAACCCTACTACTATCATATCTGAAAGTTGGAGTTTATAATATTTATTATAAATTTAGCAACGTGTCTGTGCATGCGTGAATCATCTGTATATATGGTAAAAACTTCTTTAGTCAAATTTCTTCTGTAGTAGGAGTAAGTAATTTTGCGCCAAAAGACGAGAAAGTAAAATTTGTATATTGTCAAGTTAACAATAAGATGAGATCTGAAAGTTGGTGTTACGTTTATAAATTTAGCAATAACGTAACATCTGTATGGGTGTATATATATATGAACTAATGGTGTTTAGTAAAATTTCTTGTGTTTACAATAATTATTCTACGCCAAATTTCTTCTATAGTAGGAGTAAGTAATCTTGCGCCAAAAGACGAGAAAGTAAAATTTATATATTGTCAAGCTAACCCTAAGATGAGATCTGGAAGTTGGTGTTACGTTTATAAATTTAGCAACATAACATCTGTATGTGTATATATGTATGAACTAATGGTGTTTAGTAAAATTTCTTGTGTTTACAATAACACAAGCAATTATTCTGCGCCAAAAAATGGAGAGAAATAACATTTGTATTAATGTATCTGTAACTAAGTAATTTTATGCTTTTGCTAATTTCTCTTATTTTTCTCCGTAAGGGTTCAATTGGAGAAACCAACACTAGAAGTCCAGTACGAGAATGTAACAATCTCAAGAGTAGGTCATACAATTTTGTAAGATGTCGGTGGTATTCTTAAACCTGGAACAATATACAAATTTTACTTTCTCGTCTTTTGGCATAGAATTACTTACTCCTACTACAGAAGAAATTTGACTAACGAAGTTTTTACCATATATAAAGAAGATTCACGCATGCACAGACACGTAGTTACTAAATTTATAATAAATATTATAAACTCCAAACTTTCATAGTAGTAGGATTAATTTGACAATATATACAAATTTTAGTTTCTCCTCTTTTGGCACAGAAATCTGACTAAATGAAAGAAAGAAAAATCAATACTCATGAACAGATTATCAGACATAATAAATAAATACTACTCAATATATATATATATAGAAAATTGAGAAACCTATGGAGGCGCGTGGCCATGGCATTCTCGTTCTCAGTATTGACCACCTCTTGATCAGTCGTGCCTCCTGAATCTCTTTTTGAGCTGCGGCCGCCTTATCCCGTATATTTGGCAGTGAGGTAAGCAGCCCATGCTATTCCGCATCACTAGAATTACGATACGTGGGGGGAACATACTCAGGAATATTTACCACCGTCTGATTATTACCAGTAATACGTACCACCAGCTGATTTATTATATTCCCTTCCATCTTCTCACCCGGTATATCACTCCCCCCAACTGATTGTAAAAAGCAATCAGTCTTTGCACATCCCGGTCGAGATTAGGGTTACCCTAATCCGCCATTGTAGGAAGTCTTGCTTGAAATAAAAAAGCTAGTAGTAAAATAATAGGTATTTTTTAGCAAGTAATGGGAGTAGTACTGGGCAAAGTTGAACGTATAGGAAGACTTGAGGATAACATCTGATGAAATGTCTAGCTACAATATATATGTGTCCCTTTATATATCTGTCTTGCTATCCAAGCCAAAACCCTAGCTAGGTATACAACCAGTAAATGGAGGTGCAATATTAGTGGATGGATAGGGTTTGGCAGGTGGTGTTCGAGGAATGGGTTACCTTTCAAGAGAAAGTAGAGTCGGACAAGTAGCTGTGGCACTGGGAGTTGTAGTACGCACTGGATTTGTAAAGTAGTTTTCGTTAGGGGTATAGCGTACATGTGCTAAAATGTTTTCTATTGAGTTTGTTTGATTTTCATATAAACGACTAATTTAAGAGTTACCAAACTAAAAATGAGAGAGTAAAGCATATGTACTCCATTATATCTATAGGCCTTGTATTGTATGTATGCATGCATGTCGTACATCCTTTAGTTCTAAAACCGTCTGGCCATACGCGTTTGTGTAAATAATACTCCATAAATAAATTGCATGTCTATTATAGTACTCCATTAATTATCAGAATTTGGTGTCATAAACTTTGTGACGTCGCTTGATGAGATTAAATAGAAAAACTAAGTAGCATGATGGAAATATTAATTAGTAAATCATTTAGAGCAACACCTAAAAGCCCTAAATATTTGTAGTTGCTCTATAATTAAATGATTTACTAATTAATATTTCTGTCATGCCACCTAATTTTTCTATTTAATCTCATCAAGGGACGTCACAAAGTTTTTGACACCAAATTCTGATAATTAGTGGAGTACTATAATAAACATTCAATTTATTTATGGAATATTATTTACACACACGTATGACCAGACGATTTTAGAACTAAAAGATGTACGTCATACATATATACATACATACAAACATACAGTACAAGGCCTATAGATACAATGGAGTATATATGCTTTACTCTCTCGTTTTTAGTTTGGTAACAAATAAATTAGTCATTTAGATGAAAATCAAACAAACACAATAGAAAGCATTTTGGCACATATACGCTATACCACTAACGAAAACTACTTTACAAGTCTAGTACGTATTACTACTCCTAGTCCCACAGCTACATGTCCGACTCCACTTCTCTTGAAAGGTAACCCACCCAACCCTCGAACACCACCCACCCAACCCTGCCCATCCACCAATATTGTACCTCACATTACTTGTTGTATACAAGGATTTTGGATTGGATAGCAAGACAAATATATAAAAGGGACGCACATATACTGTAGCTAGATATTATCCTCAAGTCTTCCTATATGTTCACCTTTGCCCAGTAATACTACTACTACTCCCATTACTGGCTTAAAAATACCTACTACTTCACAATATTACACTACTAACTTTTCTATTTCAAACAAGACTTCCTTTAATTGCGGATGAGGGTGACCCTGATGCGGCTGGGAATGTGTAAAGGTTGATTGCTTTCTACAATCAGTTGGCGGAGAAAGTGATAGTGATGACTCTTTAATTTCGATTAACTTGGAATTGAGAATCATGAAGAGATACCGGGTGAAGAGATGATAAATGATAATGAGGAGGTACCGGTTGAGGAGAATAGTAAATTTGCCAGTGGTACATATTCCTGGTAATAATACGACGGTGATAAATATTCTCGGTAATAATCATTCAGTGGTAAACGTTCCTGAATATTTCCCCCCACGTATCGCAATTCCAGTGATGAGGAAGAGCTTGAACCTCATGGGTAAACCTTGGTTGCTTACCTCACTGCCAAATATCCAGGGCCGACCATGTATGGGTAGAACAACTCTGAGGCGTCCGCAGCTCAAAATGAGATTCAGGAGGTACCGGCTAATGAGGAGGTGTTCAAAACTGAGAACGAGAATGCCATGGCCACACGCTTCCATAGATTTCTGAATTCTCACTATATATATTGAGTAGTATTTATCTATTTATTTGTTTATTATTTCTGGATAATCTGTTCATGAGTATTGAATGCTTCTTTTTTTCTTTCGTTTAGTCAAAATTCTGCGCCAAAAGAGGAGAAACTAAATTTGTATATATTAATTGTCAAATTAACGCTAGTACTATCCTAAGTTGTTCGGACACGGGTGCGAGTATCCGACACGGGTGCGGATCTAGAGGTTAAATCAAGATGTAAATTCTAAGATTCGGGGATATGGATCCTAGTACGGATACACGTGCGGGGATCCGGTTAAAAATAATTCAAAAATTATGAGAAATTTTGTGGAATACTTACGTATAGCTTGTAAGGTGTGAATTTTTTTTATTCTCAAGTTGTAGATAAGTGAAAAATTGATTTCCTATATAAGATGATTCTAATTTCGGGAATCAATTTGTATCTAATCTGGAATTTTTTCCGTTCATTGTGGTCAAAATATCCAAAAAATTTTGACCAGATCCGACACGGATCCCATACCCACACCCATATTAGTGTCGTGTCGACACGGGTGCAGCACCTAAACTGCCGTGTCGGAGCAACTTAGCTACTATTCTGAAAGTTTGGAGTTTATAATATTTAATATAAATTTAGCAACAATGTGTCTGTACATGCATGAATCTTCCCTATATATACTAAAAAACTTTTTTAGTCAAATTTCTTCTGTAGTAGGAGCAGGTAATTCTCGCCAAAAGACGAGAAAGTAAAATTTGTATATTGTCAAGTCAACCCTAAGATGAGATCTGAAAGTTGGCGCTACGTTTATAAATTAAGCAACAACGTAACATCTGTGTGTGTATATAATTATATATATGAACTAATAGTCTGTTTAGTCAAATTTCTTGTGTTTATAATAATACAAGCAATTATTCTGCGCCAAAAAATGAAGAGAAATAAAATTTGTATAAATGTATCTGTAATTAAGTAATTTTATGCTTTTGCTAATTTCAATTTTTTTTTTCTCCTTAAGGGTTCAATTGGAGAAACCAACATTGGAAGTCCAGTACGAGAATGTAACAATCTCAAGAGTAGATCATACAATTTTGCAGGATGTGTACTAATAATTCTTTTTTTTTTTGCATTCTCCTTCTATGTATGGAATTTTTCACCTGTGTATACGTGTTGGTTTAAGTTTGGAACATGTTAGTGGTATTCAAAATGAATGAACATGATGTTAATGCATTTATGCATGTTCATGTATTCTTTGCTATACTTTAATTTGCTAGTACGAATGAAAATGAAGAAGGAAATTAGTTACATAATTAATATTAATGGTTATAGGGGGGGGGGGGGGGGGAATCTCCCGTTTTTTTAAATTAGTTTTCTTTTTCTGCAATGATTTATTTCTTAAAGACAACATATGTACGTTTATTATGAGATTGATCACTCTTCCAACTGAGACTGTCCAAAAGTAGTTGCCATATGTAAAAGGGATTACATTATGGATTTCGACATTTTGTTGAGGTTTAGATCACACATAGCGACTGGGGAATGATGATGAGAATTGCTAATCAAAAGATTAAGATTAATAAGACGGGCCTATACATATTGTGGAATGAAGTGATGTTTGAGATAGTAGTATATATAGTAGCAAGTAGTCTTGTGGATTTTATGACAAGTGTATTCCATGCAGATATATTAGCAAGAAAGAAAAATANGAAGAAGACATAAGCAAAGAAGCATTAACAACGACATGCTAATAACAAAACTGAAGCAAAGGAAGCATCATATATATATATATATATATATATATATATGATGCTTCCTTTGCTTCAGTTTTGTTATTAGCATGTCGTTGTTAATGCTTCTTTGCTTATGTCTTCTTCGCTATCGTATTTCTTTTAAACTGCTATGTTTTTGTTCCCCTTGAGTCGAGGATCAATCGAAAACAGTCTCTCTACCTACACAAGGTAGGGGTAAAGTCTGCAGACATACTACCCTCCCCAAATCCCACTTGTGGGATTACACTAGTATGTTATTGGGTGTTGTAAAATCAAAAGCTTGCACAGGGATTACCAGGCGAGTTCCTAGCTTTTGTAGCCATAAAATAAGAAAATATCCACCACTACCCCCCCCCCCCCCAAGGAGGATCTGGAAG
>ML362743.1:0-82613 GCA_005239505.1 Nicotiana paniculata | reverse complement strand
CATAAAATAAGAAAATATCCACCACTCCCCCCCCCCCCCTCCAAGGAGGATCTGGAAGTCATCATAACTTCCTAGAAGATATAATATTTCCCACTAAGCATGCCAATGGTGCCCTGAAATTCAGCTTTTGAACAACACTATTGTTTAAAATTCTAATTTACCAAAAAACAGATTACACTTTTCTTTCAGCTTCTGTTAAAAATTAGTTGGAAGGTATCTCAAGCCACGCCCAATTCTGCTGAAATTACCAAACTAAACAGTGAGCTATTTTGGGTTTATGACATTAAAAAAAAGCTTCTTATGGCCTCAGAAAAGGATACAACGCATGCGTACATATCCAAGCCTTTCCAAATTTCAGGAGTCAAAATCCTATGAAGTTCGTCCTACGGATCAAAACGGTGAGTTATCTTCATCGGAAGAGAAGGACAAATAACGAGCCAGATAACTTCCAGGGTTTTCAAATCGAATGATGATAAGTAAGAGCTTGCAAAAAACTAAGCTCTCATTTATATGTCTGTCATAATTCAAATCTCATCTCATAGAGTTTCAACGAGATTTTGCTGACTGAAGTTGATCTTTCAAATAGCAACACGAGTGCAAGGATTTGCAGTATAAAATTTGTCATCCATGTCCTTATGTGAAACCTCCTTTTTTTTGGATACCTTATACTCTCAGAAAACTACTGGGAGATCTTAAGATGGCTAAGTCTGCTATATTCTAGCAACTGAATACTGAGAGGGCTTGCTTCATAGTCAAGGGAAACCATTAGCAGCATCAATCTCCCACGAACATAAATCCAAGCTATTAGATACATAAAAGCGTTAAGTCTCTACCTGCATACATGGTTATAAACCTGGATAAGAGCTTTATCTTCCTGTTAATAAGGTTGAAGGTTTGGACAGTCTTCTGGGTAATCTGGGATGTCAACTGGGAAAAGTTTCCAACTAGTTACTTGGATTTACTTCTTGGTGCTGCAAAGAAGGCTCTTTCAATTTGGCGAAAAATCAGTGAAAAGACGGAGAAGAAACTTGCTAACTGGAAGAAACAATTCTATCGTTGGGTGGTCGAGAGGTTCTAATTAACACTGTTTTGGAAGCTTTGCCAACTTATAGGATGTCTTTGTTTCCTATCCCAGCTATGGACACACCCTTGGACAAAATTAGAAGAAACTTTCTATGGGATGGAAATAAATATAAAGAGCATACAATAATGTTAAAGGAGGATGGTGGTATGGGGCTAAGGACCTTAAAGCTTCATAATTTTAGCTACTCACTAAGTACATGTGGAGGTATTCTAATGAAGATGTACTGTGGAAAAGGGTGGTGATGACCAAGCATGGGGAACAAGATCCCCGATGGGGTTTCCTGCATAACATGACCAGGATACAAGTAGGCATTGGAGTAGAACCAATATTTGGCATGATGTATGGATTGGAAACTCTCCTTTAAAGTTGAGATCTCCTGATTTAATCAATTTTTGTGTGGACAAAGAAGCTACAGTTTCACAGCTAAGAAGAGGTAATGATTGATCTTTGAATTTTAGAAGGGGGTGTTTTGATTGGGAAGTCGAAGGTTGGCTACTTTACTACTAATTTTGGTTTCACTGGATGCTGATAATTTTGATCTCTTGGTCTGGAATGGACAGAGAAATGGTATGTTCTCTGTCCATCTTACTATAAATTTTGGGAATCAGTGGATAGTTTCCATTTGGCCTTTGTTAGTTAGTTAGCTGTTATGTAAATAAGCATAGTCCAACATGGAATAGGAGTAGTGTAGGTATTGTGTATTGTTATAAATAGGGGTACTTGTATTATAGTTAAGACACATGAATAATATATTTTCCTGTGCTTTCTCACATGGTATCAGTGGAAAATCCCCGTTGTGCAGTAACCAGCGAGTCTGGGACAGTCACCGTGCCTTTTTTCCGGTGAATTTCAGGCAGCTTTTGCATCATCCCTTCTCCGGTAGGTTTTTTACGAAAAATAACACCATCAGCGGTGCAGAATTCTCAGGTGACTAAACCTCAGAAAACCACACCGACAGAACACCAGCCATGCGCTCTCACGGGCCTCCAGAACGTCTGACGCCAGCGACGACCCGCGCAATGGCGCGTGACCATTGTTCCGACCACTTTTTGGAAAGGTTTCTTCAGGACTGTCTTATCGTCTAGTAATTCCGACAAGCCCATACTGTTTTCTTTTTAATCCGAGCAGTTTGAGATTTCTCCGGCCACTACACTGATTTTCCGGTAGCTGCAGTAATTTTCCGGCAAATACAGTATCTCCTTCGTCTGTTTCGGCGAGTTTCAATTGATTCTTTTTGTTAGTTGGTGATAATTTTATAGACCTCTTCAATCCAACGATGTCTTTGGGAGTTGATGTTTTTGGGTCTAAAAACACGAGCTCTGGCAGTTCCGGTGTTATGATTACCTCAGAACCTTTAATGAGAAGTTCAAACTACTTAGCTTGGGCTTCTACTGTCGAGTTGTGGTGTAAAGGTCAAGGTGATCAAGATCATTTAATCAAAAAGTCTAGCGAAGGAGATGAAAATGCCAAAGCACTTTCGGAGAAGATCAATGCTCAGTTATGTGGTATTCCGTGGCGATCTATTAATTCCAAGTTGATGCCCTAGTTTCATCCATTCCAGGCATGTTATTTGGTTTGGGAAAAGGCTCGCACTTTATACACTAATAACATGTCTCGTTTCTATAATGTGATATTGCGGATGATAAATTTAAAGAAACAGGTATTAGATATGTCTACTTACTTGGGACAACTACAGGCAGTCATGGAGGAATTTGAGAAGTTGATGTCAGTTTCTACTAGTGTTGAAAAGCAAAAAGAGCAGTGACAGAAGATGTTTCTAGTTCTTACCCTCGTTGGACTTCCTAATGATCTTGATTCAGTACGCGACCAGATTTTGGCTAGTCCGATTGTCCCCAGAGTTGATGAGTTATTCTCTCGATTACTTCGCCTCGCTACAGCACCAAGTCACCTCGTGATATCATGACACTTGACTCCTATGTTCTCGCATCCAAGACACTAGACAATCGGGCATCTCAAACTATGGAGAATAGACAACGAGAAAGACGTTTTGGAAGATCTAGACCTAGTGATCTTATTGTCATAAACTTGGACACACTCGTGAAGTGTGTTATTCTTTACATGGTCGTCCACCCAAAAATACTTATGTTGCCCAGATCGAGACTACAGGTAACTAGGAATTTTCTTTATCTGAAGGGGAATATAATGTGTTCCTTCAATATCGAGCAAGTAGGCAGATATCTCCACAAGTAGCCTCAATTGCTCAGAGTGATACTTTTGTTGCTGGTGATTCTTTTGCTTGTGTTTCCCAATCTAGTACTCTTGGACCATGGGTCATAGATTGAGGCACTTCTGATCATATCTCTGGTAATAAATCACTTTTGTTGAATATTGTATATTCAGTCTCTTCTCATTGTTACTTTAGCCAAGGGGTGTCAAACTAA
Source organism: Nicotiana paniculata (assembly GCA_005239505.1). Taxonomy (NCBI): domain Eukaryota; kingdom Viridiplantae; phylum Streptophyta; class Magnoliopsida; order Solanales; family Solanaceae; genus Nicotiana; species Nicotiana paniculata. The sequence goes on along the minus strand of ML362743.1, from coordinate 79,127 downwards.
AGCAAAAGGAGTTGAACAAGCTAAACCCCTATCTTCTGTCACTCTAGATTTCATTCTTTATGTCCTTGGTTGTCCTTTTAGTCTTGCATTTGTTAGTCGTACTCTCCATTGTGGTATATATTTTATTGATGATTATTTTATTATGCAGGACCTCAGTATGGGACAGACGATTGGCACATGGCACAGGGAGTGAATCAGAATGCCTTTACTACCTTAACTCACTCAATCCCTCCACAGTAGGAGTGGCTAACGGGCTGGTCGGGTCAGATATGGTTCGGGTCGGCAACGGGTAATGAAAAACGGATAAATTATCCGACCCGGCCCATATTTAATACGGATAAAAAACGGGTTAACCGGCAAATAACATGGGTAGCCATATTATCCATGACTTCTTGCATATGATCACTTTTGGGAGGATTCTTAGTCTCCCTAACTTGAGGAACTCCCAATTTGAGACTTTATAAATGTAAAAGTTAGACCCATTGGTTACCCAATGGTTATTCATTTCTAAATGGATAATATAGTTCTTATCCATATTTGACCCGTTTTTAAATAGTTCATTATCCAACCCATTTTTTAATGGATAATATGGGTGGTTAACTGTTTTCTTTTAACCATTTTGCCACCCCTACTCCACAACATGTCTAGTTACAAATCCTCCGGACCTAATTCAAAGACGTTTAGGACATCCGAGTTTATCCAAGCTTTAGAAGATGGTGCCGAGTTTGCCTAGCTTGTCTACATTAGATTGTGAGTCGTGTCAACTTGGGAAACATACCCGAGCCTCCTTTTCGCATAGTGTTGAGAGTTATGCAGAGTCTGTTTTCTCTTTAGTTCATTCTGATATATGGGATCCTAGTAAAACCGGTTTAACCTTGGGATTTCATTATTTTGTTAGTTTTATTGATGATTATTCAAAATGTACTTGGCTTTTCTTAATGAAAGATTGTTCTGAGTTGTTTTCTATACTCCAGAATTTTTGTGCTGATATCAAAAATCAATTTGGTGTTTCTATTCGCACTTTTCACCGTGATAATGCCTTAGAATATTTATCCTAGAAGTTTCAATCGTTTATGACTTCTCAAGGAATTATTCATCGGACATCTTATCCTTGTACCCCTCAGCAAAATGGGGTTGCAGAGAGAAAGAATAGGCACCTTATTGAGACTGCTCGCACACTTCTCATTGAATCTCGTGTTCCGTTGTGTTTTTGGGGCAATGCAGTTCTCACAGCATGCTATTTGATTAATTGGATGCCTTCATCTCCCATCCAGAATCAGATTTTGTATTCAGTAGTGTTTCCCCAGTCACCCTTATACTCTTTTCCCTCTCGTTGTTTGGGAGCACATGTTTTGCTCATAACTTAGCCCTTGGAAAGATATGTTAGCTCATCGTGCTCTTAAGTGTGTGTTCCTTGGTTATTCTCGTGTTCATAAGGGATATTGTTGTTACCCACCTGATCTTCGTAAGTACCTTATGTCAGCTGACGTCACATTTTTCGAGACTAAACCTTTATTTACCTCTTCTGACCACCATGATATATCTGAGGTCTTACCTATACCAACCTTTGAGGAGTTTACTATAGCTCCTTCTCCACCTTCAGCCACAGAAGATCCATACCAACCATTGAGGAGTCTAGTGTTGCTCCCCTAGATCCCCAGCCACAGGATCACCACTCTTGACATATCATTGTCGTCCGCGCCCAACATCAGGCCCATCTGATTCTCGTCATGCACCTAACCCTGCTCCTACTGTGGACTTGTCTCTTCCCAGTACACCGATTGCACTTCAGAAAGGTATACGGGCCACACTTAATCCTAATCCCCATTATGTCGGTTTAAGTTATCATCGTCTGTCATCCCCTATTATGCTTCTATATCTTCTTTGTCCTCCGTTTCCATCAGCCACATGGAACTTGTGCGCGATAATCAAGATACCATTCATATTGCATCAGATCCGATGTTCCATGAGAGAACTAAGTACATTAAGATTTCTTAGATAGTTATGTGTAAATAGTCTTTGTCCCATATGTAGTAGGAAGAGAATATGTCCTAGCCACATATGTAGTAGGAGTAGAATATGTCCTAGTCACATATGTAGTAGGAGTAGAAGAAGTATTATATATAAAGGCCCATTGTATCATTGTTAATAAAAATAGATTTTTTTCCCGTGCATTCTCAAATGGTATCAGAGCTTCAGTGAGAAAATTATCGTTGTGCGTCATTCCAGCGACATCCAGGAAGAAAGATCTCATTGCCGTGCAATTTTCCGGCAACTTAGTCTTGTTATCAGGGTTCATCATTGCTACATTAGTACTGTGCATATACCAGTACCACCATCATATCCAAAACCCTTGTGCAACCAAACCCTAGAAATTTCAGTCTCATCGGAACAGAAAAGTCAATCACCATGCGTCTTAGCGGTTGACAACTCAAGATTGATTTGTGTTATCTCCTTATTGGTAAGTGTTATGCGAAAACCAAAACACTACCATCTTGTTTGGAAAAGACGGGCGACAAAACCCCAGTCAATCGCTTCGGTAGAAAGTCACTCGCATGCCTCCACGCGCCGCCGAAACTAGGGTTCCTGCGAGCTACAGTAACTTTTCGGCGCGTGTGAGCCATTCCAATCACTTTTTGCCAATACTTCTTCATGACAACTTACTCATCCAGTGATTCCGAGCCTACCCATATAAATTACATCAAATTCTGACAACTTTTATTTTTCCAGCGTGAACAGTGCACTTTTTCCGGCTTGAACAGTAATTTCCAGAAAAGTTTCTATTTTCTGGTGGTGTTTTAAGAATTCGGCTTAGTCTCGGTATTTTCAAAAAATTTCGGCGATCTTTCGGCCAACTTCTGTTTATCAGCAACTACTTGGTTTTGTTGCTCACGGCAAGTCTAGTGACGTTGTATGTTGAATGATCAGCTTGCAAATATTTCACAAAGTCCCTCACTGGTCCTCGTATTAGTTACATATAACAAGCTCGATACATATGATTTGTATGCACCGATTTGAGGGGAGTGTTAGATAGTTATGTGTAAATGGTCTTAGTCTCGTATGTAGTAGGAATAAAATATGTCTTACTCATATGTAATAGGAGTACAATATGTCCTAGTCCCATATGTAGTAGGAGTAGAGTATGTCCTAGTCTCATATGTAGTAGGAGTAAAATATGCATTATATATAGGGCTCATTATATCATTGTTAATAAAAATAGATTTTTCTCCGTGCATTATCACAAGATTGACTGTCACTTTGTCAGAGAAACGATACTCTCAGGAGATATTGCTACAAAGTTTGTGAAGTCGAATGATCAGCTTGCAAATATTCTCACCAAGTCCATCACTGGTCCTCGTATTAGTTATATATGTAACAAACTCGGTATATATGATTTGTATACAATTGCTTGAGGGGGAGTGTTAGTTAGTTAGGTTGTTAGGTAAATAAGCATAGCCTTACATGGAATAGGAGTAGTGTAGGTATTGTTATAAATAAGGGTACTTGTATTATAGTTAAGACACATGAATAATATATTTTTCCGTGTGACAAGCACAGCCTTGGAAGATGGGGATCCAAAGTGCCTTGTGAAGTTGCTTGTTGGATATTGGCTCATGATGGGTGCCAGACACAAACAAATGTGCAGAAGAGAGATCTGAAACTATGCAACAGATGCTTTCTTTGCAGGAAAGGAATTGAGGATATGTCGTGTACCATGGTGCACTTGTTTTTGCACTGTGAGGTTGCTGGTCATCTATGGCAGCTCTTTCTAAAAAATTTGGAATCAAACGTGTCATCCCAGCAACCATAAAACAATTCCTTCACAGCTGGATGTTCTTCAGAGGAACCAAGAAGTTGAAACACATACGGAGGACCATCCATTTTTCTTTTTCCACACCGTCCAGCGAGGAATTTGAGGTGCTTTGAGGGAAAAGCTATTTCTCTCTATCTATATACATGATAAGAGTATATAAAAGGACTCTGTTACAGAATTTGGATGTTTAAAAGATAAATATCCATTACCTGAGCATCTGTGAAAACACGGAAAGCATATATCTCTGTGTCAGGAGCAAAACCAAGACATTCTTCATCCTGACCAGCAATGACACCAGCTACAAATGTCCCATGGCCTAGATTATCGTTCAGCGTATCTTCGTTGGTCCAATTCGTGCGTTCCTGAAATATATCAGGTATCAACCCCAACTCATGCTAGTAATAGGGTATCAAAATCAACCCTTGTGTACGCTCGTGATATGGGAAAGATGGCACCCAAAGATATACATTAAAATGTACTCCCTCTGTTTCATTTTATGCACATTCTTTTCCTTTTTAGTTTGTTCCAAAAATAATGTCACCTTTCTAATTTCGGGAAGTCTTTAACTTTAAACTTCCCGTATTACCCTTATTGGCATGCTCTTCTAGCCAAAGAAATGTCATGGCATGTTTCAGACCACAAGTTCTAAGAGTACTTCTGTTTTGTGTCAAAAGTCTTTTCATTCTTTCTGTTGAAGTGTACCATCTCATCTAAAAGATTAAGATGTTAGAAAGAGCACACTTTTTATTTAATTAATAATGTCTTCAAAGCACCCCTCATGTGCAAGCTTGATTCTTTCTTCTTTTTTACGAGCCTAGTACGTGGAAATTCTTATGACTAATGGGTGGTGATGAGACTCGAACTCATGACCTATGCCTGCTTCTAATACCATGTTGACGTGTGTCCATCTCATCCAAAAGCTTAAACCGTTGGATAGCACAATTTTATTTACTTAAAGCAAAATAGCCTGATACACACCTCTACTTGTTCGGTTATCCCGGTGCCCCCTACTTTATGAAGTTTCAACCAGACACCTCAACTTGATCAAAACATGAGAATTAATCTCCTTTGACCGTTCACCGAGTTTATGTGGCATTAATGTGCCTAAGTTGGACAAAATATGTGATAACTGATATATATATGCACACAATGGGCGTGAATCAATTTAAATACCATAATAAAATTAAAATAAAAAGGCAAAAAGAAAAAAAGGAACCTTCCAACAACAGAAAAAAGGAAAAACACCTCCTTCCTTCTTCAAGACCCAACCCCACTCACCCCTTCTTGACCAAATCACGCCACCCCCTCCACCCTGACCACCACCACCTCCAATATCAATTCAGTTTCCTTTTAATCTCACTCTCGCTCATCTTTCAAAGAGAATCACTGCATCCATCAAAAATCGGACAACAAAAATTTTCAGAATCGAAAGAAAAAACTTACTCTCTCCCAAATTGAAAGCTCAGATCAGAAAAGGACTTATATGAAATCAAAAAGAAATGATTAAGAAGTGAAGGATTCTTGCTGCTAGTGATTGTTTCTTTTAACTTAACCATCACTTCAGAAGCAGAAATTGCAAAGAAATAGAGAACTACATCAGAAAATGAATCAGAACTTGAGCTCGTTCTTGATCGGAATTGTGGGTGCTGCTTCCACACTCGGTGCTTATTCTCAGTTTTTTTTTGACAATCGAGGATTTCACATAAACCCATTTGATAATTTTTCTTTCCTCTACTTTATTGTTCTTCTAACAGAATCTTTTCTGGTTTTGGTTTTGTTTCTAGATTTTCTACGTTGAATTTGTTGAAAGTACAGTGAGAGATAAGGTTATTGGAGTGTGGGGATGGGGAAGTGTGGAGATGGAGGAAGGTAATCTCCGTTTGTAGTTATGGAGTTTAGAACGTTTAGGAAGGTGGAGGAATAAGGTGAAATTCATTCTCTGTTTTTTAAAGTATCTATTACTTATTAAAATACATAGAAACTCATTGTTGTTATTAAATTAATGAGATAATTATGGTTTGGTACTAATTTTTCTACGTGGATACGACATGTCATTGATGTCAGAGTAAGCGAGGAATACACAGTTCCGGAGGCGTTTAAAATTCATGTTTTGACTGAGTTAGAGGAATTTGGTTGAAACTCCATAGAGTAGGGGCCCGGGTTGTCAAAAACGAACGAGTAGAGGAGTATGTCAGGATATTTTGTCTTTACTTAATAATGTCTTCAACGCTTTCTTAAACTCCAGGTCACTACCATATAAAATGAAACGGCAGGAGCATATAAATGTAAATGATTTCACTCAAACAACATTGAATTAAAATAAAGCATTTCTTTGATACAAACAAATAAACAAGTAAAAAGAAAACAAACGATACATACCTTAATATTGCGGAAATGAGGATGATCTGACCGTATACCTGTGTCAAAAATAGCCATTTTAACTTTAGCACCAGTGTACCCTCTCGACCAGAGTGACTCCGCCCCAAAAAGGGATGTGACTTGAGATTTCTACAAAAAATGCAAAGGAGACAAAATAAAGTTTATCAAGACACAAGCAATAACAACAGCTTAACCTCAAATAACAATCAAGAAAAAATATGCATTTAACAACTAATTCTTTACCATTGTACCCCCAAAAAAAACCAAAAAAAAAAAAGGGAGAAGGAAAGTATCAAATGGCTTACTTCTCCCACCTAAGGTACCCATAGAAGCACAACAATCTCACCCTATCTCTGTTAAACAATTCGAGTTTGACATAAATGTTTCCATGGACCAAGTATATGCAGCCCATGCCAATCCATTATTTTCTTGGCAAGTGTACGTGCATTACTTTTATGAATATTGAATAGTGCAGCCAAATTTTAATTTTCAACTTCTTCCTTATGGAAGTACCCAACTGACCTAATAATTAACTTTCCCTAGAAACCACCCCAAGTTAAAAAAGTTTCCTTATAGCAAGAAGGACCAGGCACAAAGTAGTACACAACCCAAGCAACACCAACCAACATATAGCCCCCGATGGAATACAATGCACAGGGCAACTATTTGTCTCTTATACAGCTTTATGCATGTTTTCCTCGTAAGATTTCCACTTGCATTTACAACCTTAGTTTCTGCAACCAAAGGTCTTTCAAAAAGCCTAACTGGAGAAAAGACAGCAGGGTAGTGACTGTTAATAAAATAGGTATGCAAAAACATGCGCCAAAATGAAAGGAGAAAGTTTTCTTTTTTTAAACATGAACCTACACGTATATCTTAGCAAAAAACAGCTTTCACCAATGCGCAAGACATATCAGGGGACAGTGATATGCAATTATGTATAAGGGAACTATCCTTCAACAGAACTCTGAAACACACTGTCACAAATACACTTTACGTAATGCAATAGGATAACCCAAAGCACCATTAGAATAAGGAACTTGAGCAGCAAAAAGTTCTCTTCTGTAAATTTTATGATGCTTTCAACTTCAAACGTAATGCCAATTATAGAAGAACAGATCCATGATAAGACCCAAAAAGAAAAAGAAGATAAAGATAACATTAAAAAGATTAAGAACGAGGAGATTGATTTCCTCTGCACGTATACAACGCAACATGGTTGATCCTACCATATGTCAATGATGAGAAAAATTATTGCAGAATGTATTCCAATACTGAGGGCTAGCCTTGACGCAAACGGCATAGCTGTTCTATTGGTGAACCTTTAGGTCACAACTTCGAGGTATAAAATAGCATATTTGCTGAATTGCAAGGGGAAAGCTGCGTACATATACACCCCTCTCCCTCTACCCTGCATTAGTTAGGGAGCACTTCGTGCATGGCTAAGCCCTTTAATGTATTGCAACAGCCAAAGCTAGCAGTAAATTCACACGTAACAAAACACATAATCATCGAAGTCTTACCTGCATCAATAGCTCCCTTTTCCAACTAATCTTCATGTTACTTGTGTTGGCCACTGCATAGTTTTGATCTTCGCTGAAGGACATAGCTGTAAAAATCTTTCCCGCCCTCTTATTCCCATCAATAAAAGCCCCAATCTTTTCATTCTTCTCTTCAAGAACTACCCTTTGATAGCTCAAATCCAAAGAAACATCCTTTACAAGATCTAACTTTCTGAAATTTTCTAACAGAAGTTCTTTCACTGACTCCTCAATTGCCACCAATCCAAAGTCTGTAGGAAACCTTGCAGCAGGATTTTTTCTCTCAATCCATTCCCACCCCTTCAATTTCACATTGTTCTGCAGATAATTACGAAGATCTTCAGTTTCCTTATAATGATAGAATCGGACAATATAGTTTCTGCTACAGGATTCTTGCCTTGATGTAGGCAATGCAAGGGTTTGGTTTTGAGGGATATTCAAGAGGTCAAAGGAAATAGATGGATACAAGCGGAGGAGAGTATATGAGATAAGGAGGGAGATAAGAGAGAATGTGAAGACAGATCTTGGAGGAGTTTGGGGCATGTTACAAGAATGAAATATCCCTCATCAAAGCACAGAGGGGACGGTTAAAGATTTTCCCCCTGTACTTGAACACAATCAAAATCCTTCTTTCGAGTAGCAATTGTGCCGAATCAAAATTGTTTGCTTCGATGGAGATCTACAGATCCCAATTGACTGAAACCTATGGTGCTCTGCACATGATCAGCCTTTAACTGACAGTAAAATGTCCACTTCAACCAGTAATCACAACCATATGATAAACAAAAGCTGATTTCCTGTCTAACAAACTTGAGATCCTGCCCTCTTTTAGGCTGAAAAGAAATATAGCATTAATTTGAAACAAATTCAACAACGAAAATAAAAGGCATGCGGTAATGTACTGCAACTTAAGACAAAGTGATTAATTGAAAACATGATACATAATAAATGGGCCGGGTAAATAATTTGGGTCGAAGGGGTAGAAGAGGTAATTAGTTTAGGCCTAGGCATTAAAGGGTAATTAGTTTGGGTTTAATGGTTATTAAGTGAGATTTTCTCCAATTTAAAACGTTACTAATTTATAGGTCCAGCAATAATAAGAGTCAAAGATCGGAAGACAACATATAGGAAAATAGAGCAGAGAGCAAACTGCAAAGCAAAACAGCGATTCAAATCTCCATTTTAATTTTCGGTCGTTTTACTCTGCCGGTTCCCAATATTCCGTCACCGTTTCCGGTCACCGGAAAAACCTGGAAATAAAAAACTTCTCGAGAAAATTTGATAGAATTGGACTGTTGTGGAAATCGATAGCATTTGATTTACAATACAAACTGATTCGTTTCTTCAGGTTTCTTTCATTACCCTTTTAAATCTCATTTTAATTACTATCTCTTTTTAGGTTTCTTGATCAGATTGTATTGTGCTTGTTATATGCATATCTTTGCTATATCTGTTTTTGGAACAATTGATCAGATTCTAAAAGTTTACTTTTTGGGAGTGAAATCACAAATTGCCTTTTCGGGAGTGAAATCACAAGTTGTCTTTTTGGGAATGAAATGGACATGGATAATTTATATACTCCCTCCGTCCCAATTTATGTGATGTTGTTTGGCGGGGCACAACTACAAATCATTGAAAGTTTAAAGTTAAATTGTTTCGAAATATTGAAACGTATGTTCTATGGGACAGTTGGACAAGGAAAGAGTATCATATGAATTTGAACGGAGGGAGTAGCTAACTGCAACTGTTTCCAAATATGTAAATGTATGTTATTTAGGATAAACGGACAAGGAAAGAGTATCATATAAATTGGGACGGAGAGAGTAGCTAACTCCAATCCAGAAAATGCGCTTGAATGGAGTGGAATACAAATAGATGATTTCAAATAACGGACCTCAACTAGTTTGCGGTCGAGCATAGTTGATTGACACTAGCGAGTTCTTCTTGAATTCATCAGCTTGCTGCTACTAAATTGTTTGTATTAACTTCATTTCTTGTCTGATAATTGTGGCCGGTAATGGACTGCAAATAAAAGATATGTATCATGTTTAGCATACATATATACTATATTGGTATCATGTTTCACAGATAATAACAAACACACAAACCAGTACAATTATATACTCGCATTGTATACTGATATAGCATACTTGTATACTATATCAGTATCGTCTTTTACTGATAATAACAAACACAGACAAACTAGTACAATTCTATACTCGCATTGTATACTGATTTAGCATACTTATACACTATATCCATATCATCTTTTACTGATAAAAAAATACAAATACAAACCATTAGAATTCTATACTCACATAGTATACCGATATAGCATACTTATATACTCTATCGGTGTCATGTCTTACTGATAAAAAACACACACACAAACCAGTAAAATTCTATACTCACATAGTATATTGATTTAGCATACTTATATACTATATTGTGGCAATGTTTTACTGATAAAAAACACACACACAAACCCAGTAAAATTCTATACTCGCATAGTATACTGATTTAGCATACTTATATACTATATTGTGGCAATGTTTTACTGATAAAAAACACAAATCAGTAAAATTCTATACTCGCCTAGTATACCGATTTAGCATACTTATATACTATATAGGTATCACATAGATTTTTACTTGAAAAAATGCAGACGAACTTTTTTGGGCATGATTTATTAATTCGATATTGACATTTTTCTCTAATGGCATATTGTTTCATAACAAGAGCCAGCAGGTTCTTGTGCGTTAATTTCAATATTTGTGCATTAATTTTCTGAAATTTTGAGCAGCTTTTGCGTTTTTATAGGTAGGGCATTAGCAGCTTGAGGTAGTTGTTTTGAGATACGCGTTTTGTAACGACCCGACCGGTCGTTTTGCGTTATGGTACCCCGTTCCCCTACATGAAACTTCCGATAGCGGCTTATTATGATTTATGACTTGCGGGGACTGGTGGTCCGGGTTTTGGAAGTATTTAGAGTACTATTGGAACACTTGGTTCCTTAAGGTTGGCCTTTAAGGCCAAGTTTGACTTCGGTCAATATTTTTAGTAAACGACCTCGGAATCAAGTTTCGACGGTTCCGGTAGCTTCGTATGATGATTTCGGACTTGTGCGTATGTTCGGAATGGGTTTCTGATGACCAGGGAGCGTTTCGGCGCCCAATATTGAAATAAGAAGTTCCTTAAGTTTCTATTGTGGTTTGGGACGTGTTTTTGTGTTATCAAGGTCCGAACGGAATTCTGAGGCCGTGAATAGTTTCGTTGTGATTTATGACTTGCCTGCAAAATTTGGTGTCATTCCGAGTAGTATAGGTCAGTTCGGCACGTTGTTAGCGAAGTCAAGAAAACTTAAAGTTCCTAAGTTTGGTTCTACGATTTTTGAGGTGTGATTTTGAGTTTTAGCATTGTTTTGGGTGTTCTGAATGCTTGAGCGAGTCCGTTTTATGATTTGGGGCTTGTTGGTATATTTGGACGGGGGCTCGGGTGGGCCCAGGTGCCTCCCGGACACCACACGAGGCCAAAAACCAGCTGAAATAGCTGTTGGTGCACTTGTTCTGGTGTTGACCGCAGGTGCGGTCACCCAGTAGCAGGTGCGGGACCGCTCCTTCGGTCCCAGCCTCGCAGGTGCGACCCCTAGCGGGCAGGCCATTTCTCGCAGGTGCGGACAAAGTTTCACAGGAGCGGAGCCGCAGGTGTGGGCCCAGGCTACCTCGTCCATTTCCGTAGGTGCGAGCCTTTGCTCGCATGTGCGAGACTGCATGTGCGGTCCTCGAGCCGCAGGTGCGGAAACACTGTCAGACAGTGTGTTTCTTAAATACAGGATTTTCATTGTTTCCTTCACTCTTTCCTCCATTAAACACTTTGAGAGCTTGGGAAAAGGACTCCACGACCCAACCCCTAAAAGGTAAGTAAATTTCATCTCAAGACTTGTTAATGCATGAATTCCTAGTTGAATTTAATCACCTAATTAGTGAAAAATCAAGAATTGGGTAGTAACCTAGGGCTTTCGATAATTTGAGAATTTACCCGTGAATTAGCTATGAAATCAAGTAAAAACTCGTATATTAATGATCCTTAGGCTATGGATGAGTGTTTCCTTCGAGAATTTTTGGAATCCGAGCATGCGAGCCCGGGGTTGGATTTTAAAATTTCTTCAAGAATGGTGACTTTACTAAATGAGTAGGAGAATTTCCATACCTTGAGCATAAATTAATGTATTTGTATAACATTTGGCTAGCTTCGAGTCCTCGGGTGTAGAGTTCGGAGTTTCGGGCGCGTTCTTGGTCCGGGGAGTGAATTCGACACGAGGTGAGTCTCCTTTCTAACCTTGTAAGAGGGAATTGTCCCAATAGGTGATCATATATGATGGTTTTGTCCTTATTTGCGGGGGCTGCGCACGCACGAAGTGATGAGAGTCCATGCATAGCTACTATTATTCCTTGTTGGGTAGTTTAGGACTCACAAACATGCTTTATGTGTTGTATTTGTGATCTTGTATATGGATTAAGTAGTCTAATATCCTCGAATCTCACATGTGAAGGCCTAAGGGTTATGCTTGAAGTTGATATTTCTAAAATTCTCACACTGTTAGTATGTTCCCTGCTAAATTATCTGGAAATCTCCTGCTAATCATGAATTTATATGGGAACCCGAGTCGCATGGATGATTCGCGAGTGGGGTAGCCCTAATATTATATTAACCCGAGTGGCAGGTATGATTCGCGAGTGGGGGTGGTCTTGGTATTATATTAACCATGTCGCATGTTCGATTCGTGAGCGAGGCAGATAGATGCATCTATGGTTCGGGTCGTTCGACCCTCGGTAGTGCACATTTACTTTTCACGTCGTAATGACTGTACGTTCATAGCCTGTTATATGTTTGGTAATTTGTGAGAAGCCCTGTAATTGTGAATATTGATTTCATGAAAAGAAAGAAGGCTAAATAGCTTGTATGCCATGGAAAAGGATGGCGCGAGGGTACTAGAGATTTGTTATTTGATGCTCATTTCCTTAATACTATTCATTATTGTTATTACTGGTTAGCCTGTACTTATTCCACATTGTCTACTATTCATTATTGCTATTACTGGTTAGCCTGTACTTATTCCACATTGTCTAACCTTAGTAAGTATCACGTCGACCTCTCGTCACTACTTCTTCGAGGTTAGGCGGGATACTCACTGGGTACATATCTGTTTATGTATTCATACTACGCTTTTGTACTTAATTGTATAGGTTTTAAGGCTGGTGCATCTGCTTATCTGACCGGAGCTTGACCCTGGGGGTATATTCTGGACCTGACTCCACGGTGAGCTGCCTCCCTTGGCGATTCTCAGCAACATTATGGAGTTATCTTTTGTTTATTTCTGTCTACTTCTTTCAGACAGTAGAACAATTTGTATCATCTTTTGTATATTCTACTAGTTCGCCTATAGACTTGTGACACTAGTTCCTGGCACACACATAGTAGACTCTATATTTTGGGACTGTATATATTGGTTCATGATCCTTGTGGCTGTATTTACTTAAGTTGGTTAATTTATCCGCTTTTATTTAAATGATCTAAGCTTAAAATTTGGTAAGTGTGGGGTTGGTATGTCAAATAAGGATAATCTCACTAGTAAACAACTGTTGGCTTGCCTGACTCCGGTGTTGGGCGCCATCACGACCTGCGTTGGAATTTTGGATCGTGACACGTTTGTTTATTAAATGGGTAAGAAATTGTAATTATTTAATGGGTAGAATTTTTTTATGGGTAGAGCAGGGTAAAAGCTTTTATTTCTATAAAAGAAAATCATAATATTTAATATACATTTCAAGTTCGTTAAATTATTTAATTGTAGAGAGTTTGATATAATATTTCTCTATTGAATTAATCTTCCAATCATTACTTCTATTACAAAAAATCGAATCAGATTACTAATTTAAATTTCGCATGACTGTGTTTAGATAAATATCCTCTTATACACAATGAATAGAAATGATAAAATCAAAATGGCTAGAATAGTACTCTTCTTTTTTCAATGGGGCAGAAGTAATTTATCATGTCTCCCTGGTTAATTTTTTACCTTTTTTTAAAGGGTATTAGTATAATATAAATTATGAAATTAATACTTTTATGATTTTGCATAGATGGATAACACTCAAAAATTGTGTTGACGATTGTTGAGTTGTCCCACATCGGAGGGATTTGAGGTCTGGTCTTGGAAATCTTCACCTCATATGTTAGCTTTTGAGATTGAGTCAGGCTCAAGATTCGTTTATTATGGTAGCAGAGTCAAGCTCATCCCAATTATTGCTACCGATGTTGGGCCCTCATTTATATTGTTCACGCTCCAGTTTGTAGGTCTGGGCGTGAGGGGGTCTTGAGTTGTCCTACATCGGAGGGATTTGAGGTCCTTGATCTCCTTATATGGTTTTGGACAATCCTCATCTCATAAGCTAACTTTTGGGGTTGAGTTAGGCTTAAGGTCAATTTATCAACGATTAAATAAGCTGAAAACGAAATGATAAAACAAGATCAAAACTGTACCGTTTCAAGTCTATATTAGCGCTACATACTACTTTGAAATAAAATAGCACCTATATTGTTAGTCAATATCTTGCGGATAACAAGAGTGTTGTTAAAGTGACACAATTATGTGAATATATTTTAGAGTGCACCAATATAATTTCTCCAAATATAATGTCTAGCATTATTGAGATATTGATAATTTTTCAACACAAAAAGCTTTCCTACAACCTCGTGTTTTACTTAATATGAAAAAAAAAACTATCAGCATTTGGTGTTTAAATTAACCAAGGGCAGATTTATAGCTCAGATAATGGGACACATAAACCTATATTTTTCAGACAAATTAAATATTTTATGTACATATTTTTTTGAACTATTCTAATATTATATGCTGCTCTTATAATTCAAAAAGATTAAATAGTGCACTTGATTGAATACTAAGTTATTTATCCAAAAAAATAGGGGCTGATTCCTACTTCATACTTTTTTTCTCTTTTTTTTTTTTTTTTTTTTTTCCTGATACACCGATACTCTAGAAATTCTAAATCTGCCTTTGATATCAAGTTATATTATCATGTTAAGTGATAAAATAGGTTAAGAGTGTGTATTAATTGATTATAGTTTAGTGATGGTATATGTGAGGACACGTGTTGTGTTACGTGAAATCCAAACTATTAAGTTTTATGTATCGTCAATAATACAATCACATTTCAAGGTACAAATGGTCCGCCTATCTTATTGTTATAAAATAACGGCTGTAAAGTAAATAAACTAAAGAAAAGTGTAGAGAGAAACTGATATATTATTAAACTTTCAAACTGATGTACATAATGAACTGAAAACTCATTTATTTATAGAAGAAAGGAAGCAGCTGCGAGGCTTTTCAGGAAGCAGCTACAATGGCTTTTCTTCAGCTGCTTGTAAGCTGTCTGCATGAGCTGCTTGCAACCTGCCTGCATCAGCTGCTTGTAGATAAACTTCAACATAGTGCTAAATGGATAATCTTCTTTCAGGAAGATTATCTATAGCGGAGTAATAAATGGGCATCCACAATATAATAATTTCATAACACTCCCCCTTGGATGTTCATTAAAGATAATGTGCCTCGTTAAAACTTTACTAGGAAAAACCCAGTGGAAAAGATCCTAGTGAAGGAAAAAAAGTATAAATATTTAGTAATACGCATTTCCAGCTGCCTCATTAAAAACCTTATAAGAAAAACCTCATGGGAAAAAACTTAGTAAGGGAAAAAGAGTGCAACGCGTATTTCACTCCCCCTGATGACTTGTTTCAAATATTTGAGTCTCCGCATTCCAATCTTGTATACCATCTTCTCAAAAGTTGAAGTTGGCAAAGATTTNGATTGTCACTTGAACGGATTTGTTGCACATCAATGTCACCATTTTTCTGAAGATCGTGTGTGTAGAATAATTTTGGTGAAATGTGCTTCGTTCTATCACCTTTTATAAATCCTCGTTTCAATTGGACTATGCATGCAACATTGTCTTCGTATAAAATTGTGGGTCTTTTCTCACATTCCAAACCACATTTTTCTCGAATAAAATAAATTATTGATCTCAACCATACGCATTCCCTACTTGCTTCATGAATAGCTATTATCTCAGCATGATTTGAAGAAGTAGCAACAATAGATTGCTTTATGGAGCGTCATGATATGACAGTACCTCCATAAGTAAATACGTACCCGGTTTGAGATCGAGCTTTATGGGGATCAGATAAATAACCTGCATCTGCATAACCAACAAGATCTGCACTATCTTTGTTAGCATAAAACAAACTCATATCAAGAGTTCCCTTTAAATATCACAATATAGGCTTAATCACGTTCCAATGTCTCCGTGTAGGAGAAGAACTATATCTTGCTAGTAAATTAACAGAAAATGCTATGTCAGGCCTTGTAGCATTAGCAAGATACATTAATGCACCAATTGCACTGAGATATGGTACTTCGGGACCAAGGAGTTCCTCATTCTCTTCTGGAGGGCGGAACAAATCCTTATTCACTTCAAGTGATCGAACAACCATTGGTGTACTCAATGGGTGCGCTTTGTCCATGTAAAAGCGTTTTAAGACCCTTTCTGTATAGGCAGATTGATGGATAAAGATCCCGTTTGCTAAATGTTCAATTTTCAGACCAAGACAAAGTTTTATCTTTCCAGGATCTTTCATCTCAAATTCTTTCTTAAGATATTCAATTGCCTTTTGGAGCTCTTCTGAAGTTCCAACAAGATTTATGTCATCAACATAAATAGCAAGTATAACAAATTCTGATGCTATTTTCTTTATAAAAATATATGGACAAATAACATCATTTAAACCTTCTTTCAACAAATATTCACTAAGACGATTATACCACATGCGCCCAGATTGCTTTAAATTGTACAAAGATCTTTGTAATCTGATTGAACACATTTCCCGAGATTTTAAATTTGCTTCGGGCATTTTAAATCCTTCGGGGATTTTCATGTAAATTTCATTATCAAGTGACCCGAACAGATAAGTTGTAACCACATCCATTAGATGTATTTCAAGCCTTTCATGTAAGGCTAAACTGATGAGATATCGAAATGTTATGGCATCCATAACGGGTGAATATGTTTCTTCATAATCGACTCCAGGTCGTTGTGAGAATCCTTGTGCGACAAGGCGAGCCTTATATCTTTCAAATTCATCTTTATCATTTCTTTTCCGCACAAAAACCCATTTATGACCAACTGGCTTTATACCAGCAGGTGTTTGGACTACTGGCCCAAAGACCTCTCTTTTAGCAAGGGACTTCAATTCCGATTGAATTGCCTCTTGCCATTTTGGCCAATCAGATCTTTGTCGACATTCTTCGACAGATCGGGGTTCAAGATCCTCACTATCTTGCATAATGCTTAGTGCAACATTATATGCAAAAATATTATCCACCACTATTTCAGATCGATTTAAATTAACCCCATCACCAGTAGAACTTATTAAAAGTTCCTCACTCACCTGAGTCTCGGGTTCACTGATTTCTTCAGGAATCTCAGAACTAATCAAATCTTGGGTCTCTTCAGGAGATCCCTTCATAGTATTATTTTGATCATTTATCGATTTCCTTTTTCTAGGATTTCGATCCTTAGAACCCAGAGTCCTACCACGCTTCAGGCGTGTTTTGGGTTTACTAGCTATCATGCTAGTAGATGGTCCTGCTGGGACATCAATTCGGATAGGCACATTCTCTGCAGGGATATGTGATTTAGTAATCCTTTTCAAATCAGTAAATGCATCTGGCATTTGATTTGCTATATTCTGTAAATGGATGATCTTCTGGACCTCCTGATTACATATAGGGGTACGTGGATCAAAATGAGATAATGATGAAACTTTCCACACAATTTCTCTTTTGATTTCCTTTTTCTCTCCCCCTAATTGTGGGAAATTTGTTTCATTAAATCGACAATCTGCAAATCGAGCGTTAAATAAATCTCCCGTCAATGGTTCAAGATAGCGAATAATAGAGGGTGATTCAAACCCAATATATATTCCTAACCTTCTCTGTGGGCCCATCTTACTACGCTGTGGTGGTGCTACTGGCACATATACAGCGCATCCAAAAATTCGTAAATGGGCAATATTTGGTTCATGACCAAAAACTAATTGTGACGGAGAATATTTATTATAATGTGTCGGTCTGAGACGAATAAGTGATGCTGCATGCAAAATAGCATGTCCCCAAACAATAGTGGGCAATTTTGTTTTCATAAGTAGTGGTCTTGCTATCAATTGTAGGCGTTTAATAAATGACTCTGCAAGGACATTTTGAGTATGAACATAAGCTACAGGATGTGCAACTTTTATCCCAATTGATAGACAATAATCATTAAAAGCTTGAGATGAGAATTCTCCAGCATTATCAAGGCGAATAGCCTTTATAGGATAATCTGGGAATTGTGCCCTTAATCGAATTATTTGGGCTAATAGCTTTGCAAACGCCAGGTTGCGAGATGATAGTAGGCACACATGAGACCATCTTGAAGATACATCTATTAGGACCATAAAATATCTAAACAAACCACTTGGTGGGTGAACAGATCCACATATATCCCCATGTATACGCTCTAAAAAGGCAGGGGATTCCATGCTAACCTCCATTGGTGATGGTCTAGTTATCATTTTACCTTGATAACAAGCATCACAAGAAAATTCATCATTTGTAAGAATCTTCAGGTTCTTTAGTGGATGTCCACTTGAATTTTCAATAATTCGTCTCATCATTATTGATCCAGGATGGCCCAAATGGCCATGCCAAAGCTCAAAAGTATTTGAATCAGTAAAATTCTGGTTTACGATAGAGTGTGCTTCAACTGCACTGATCTTTGAATAGTATAAGCCAGAAGATAAAGTTGGTAACTTTTCTACAATGCATTTCTGGCCAGAAATATTCTTTGTAATACAAAGATAATCCTCGTTCATTTAATCTATTTTCTCAACATGATACCCATTTCGGCGGATATCTATAAAACTCAACAAGTTTCTTCGGGACTTGGAGGAGAATAATGCATTGTTTATAATAAGTTTTGTTCCCTTAGACAGAAATACAATTGCTCTTCCGGAGCCTTCAATCAAACTTATATTACCAGAAATTGTAGAAACATTTGCTTTTTCCTTATGCAAATAAGAAAAGTATTTCTGATCTTTGAATATGGCATGAGTTGTTCCACTATCAATTACACAAATATCTTCATGATTGGTCTTTGATCCAAACATAATTTGAGGATTATCCATATTCTTCAAAATGACATAAACAAAATATATTATAACAAACGTTATTATCAAAACGTAACTTCTATTACATAGCCGTACTATCTACTACAAATAACAAAAAATAAAATATTTACATTTCTACAGATTCATCAGCGATTACATGACTTGTTTCTCCTTCTGGGAGTGCAAAGTAATCAGCTACATCCAAATGCATGAAGTCTAAATTATCTTTAAAAATGAAATTTGCTTCAGCATTTTTGTTTGTCTTCTTCAGGGAGGCTTGATAAAGCTCAACCAGCTGCTTTGGCGTACGAAAGGTACGTGACCAGTGCCCTTTTCCCCCCACATCTATAGCATGCATTTTCTGCATTTGTTGCTTGCACCGCTTCATGCTTTTGTTCCTTCCTTTTCCACTGCTGGTGGTTAGGAGGGTTCTTTGGTGCATTATTATTACCATGATTAGATTTTCTTCCCCGACCACGGCCATGACCACGACTGGGGCCACGACCTCTTCCATGCTTAGCTTGGTGGAAGTTCGTCTCATTCACTTCAGGGAATCGACAAGAACAAGTTGGTCGACTTTCATGATTTTTCATTAATAGCCCATTGTGTTGCTTGACTACAAGAAGATGGGAGATAAGTTCAGAATACTTTTTGAATCCCATCTCTCGATATTGTTGCTGCAGGAGCATATTCGAGGCATAAAAAGTGGTGAAAGTTTTCTCCAACATACCATGATCAGTAATATTGTCACCACATAATTTCAATTGGGAAATAATCCTGAACATAGCAGAATTATACTCACTGATATATTTAAAATCTTGTAACCTTAAATGAGTCCAGTCATAACGTGCCTGTGGAAGAACGACCATCTTCAGGTGGTCATATCTATCTTTCAAATTATTCCACAGTATGACTGGATCTTTAACAGTGAGATATTCCATTTTCAAGCCTTCATCAAGGTGATGGCGTAGGAATATCATGGCTTTGGCACGGTCTTGGTTTGATGCTTGATTTTTATCCTTGATGGTGTCTGCCAGACCCATCGCATCAAGATGAATTTCAGCATCAAGCACCCAAAACATGTAGCTTTTGCTCGATATATCCAGGGTACAAATTCAAGTTTAGAAAGATTTGACATTATTTAGAAAAAGAAAGTTCGTACCTTTGATACTTTCAAAGTATTTGCTCGAGATGGCAGAGTCTCGTGCTGATAACGTGTTATAAAATAACGACTGTAAAGTAAATAAACTAAAGACAAGTGTAGAGAGAAACTGATATATTATTGGACTTTTAAACTGATATACATAATGAACTAAAAACTCCTCTATTTATAGAAGAAAGGAAGCAGCTGCGAGGCTTTTCAGGAAGCAGCTGCGAGGCTTTTCAGGAAGCAGCTGCAAGGCTTTTCTTCAGCTGCTTGTAAGCTGTCTGCATGAGCTGCTTGCAACCTGCCTGCATCAGCTGCTTGTAGATAAACTTCAACATAGTGCTAAATGGATAATCTTCTTCAGGAAGATTATCTATAGCGGAGTAATAAATGGACATCCACAATATAATAATTTCATAACACTTGTGAAATTTTCAATGACAAGTATTTTGTTTGGTTTCTTTTTTTTTCCTCTTGATAATTCATCTAGTCCATTATTTAAAAACAAAAATAAAATCGAATTATCCTGAGGAAGATCTGAAACCGCATCAGGCATTGTGCATACCTAAATTGTATTTGATATACTTGTTCATAAGAATTAAAAATATTATTTTATACAACATTTGTGTATACGGTCAAAATCGAGCTCGTCGGATTTTGTATGGTTAATCGAGGCTAAGATGGCAGGCCAAGGTCAGGTTCCGTGTTATATCAGACCGTGACATGAAGATACGGTACCAAGCTCAAGATTCGAAGGATCAATTAAGATCGAGACCAGCCAGGATCGAGACCAAATGGGATAGACGCCGAGCAAGATCTAAGAAAGCTTACTAAAGTCGAATAACGGAAACCCGAGATATCCGTGATCGGGCAAGGATCGTGGCGGAGATCTCCGCACGAATCAAATCAAGAACGGTTATTTAGCCAATCATGAGGTTTCCTTATGTGTTTAGAATTACACTATAACTAGAATTCTCTTACTATGTAATGGGGAATTCCAATCAGTTTATAATGATCACATTCACGTATAACAAAGCAATACAATATATTTTCTCTCTTAAGCTCTCGTATTCATCTATTCAGTTCATCCTTTTCAATTAGACATTTACTTGGTTCGAGGGCGATCCATCTCGAGGGCCAAACTGTACTTCATATTGGTTTGCTTTATTTTATAGTCAATTTCTAACATTAGTTCTCATATTTCCAAATTTGTGCCAAGTAAAATCATGTATCCTTAAAACCCCTTATAAATTTAATTGTTATCCGATTTTAAGGGTAAACAATTTGGCGCCCACCATGGGGCTAAGGATAATAGTGAATGCCTGATACTAATTTTCATAACGCACACTACTTTACTCTTGTTCTTGTAAGTATTTTTTATTTCAGGATCAACATGTCGAACTCTCAAGCAGTACCAACACACGTCGATAATGGCCTCGATTTTCACGGAGAAAATGACAACATAGCCGCCCTAGGGAACGAAGTGCCTCAGGCTGACCTCGAGGGAATATCAATTGCAGATCCCATCGACGTTAGTTCCCATGTTGCCCCGAACGCAAATATGGGTGTTGACCCCGAAAATGGCGTTCGTAGAGACGTTCCATCAGCCGGTCAGAACACATAGGGCGGCGAAACGGCAGAATCAGCCTTTGAATAATATTCGAAATATTGCAGGCTCAACAAGCTGCCATAGCACAACTCCAAAATCAGAACCACACACCGAGTAGGGTCGAACCCGAGCCCTCACTGGAAGTTGTTCACAAGGCCGAACCAGTACCGGAGATGTCAAACATGAACGAATCGGGGACTGACCCCGCTATAATGAAAATGCTCGAGGAGCTAGCAAAGCGAACAGAATCAGGGGAGAACAAAGATTGAAGCAAATGACAAAAAAATGGAAACGTATAACCCCCGAGTTGATCAAATTTTGGGGGCACCACCGATTCTGAAGGGTTTGGATTCAAAGAAGTTCGTACAAAGCCTTCCCCCCCAAGCTTGGCTCCTAAGTCCATCCCAAAGAAATTCCGCATGCTAGAAATTCCCAAGTATAATGGAACTACCGACCCCAATGAGCATGTCACTTCTTACAGATGCGCAGTAAAGGGGAATGATTTAGAGGATGATGAGAATGAGTCCGTTCTGTTGAAGAAATTCAGAGAAACTTTATCGAAGTGGGAAATAATATGGTACCATAATTTGCCGCCAAACTCCATTGATTCCTTTGCCATGCTCGCAGATTCCTTCGTCAAAGCACATGCCGAAGCCATAAAGGTCGAGACTAGGAAGTCGGACCTCTTCAAAGTGAAGCAGAAAGACAACGAGATGCTCAGAGAGTTAGTATCTCGGTTCCAAATGGAGCGTATGGATCTACCCCCGGTCGCAGATGATTGGGCAGTTCAGGCTTTCACTCAAGGGCTAAACATACGAAGTTTGGTAGCCTCGCAACAGTTAAAGCATAATTTGATCGAATATCCAGTTGTAACCTGGGCCGATGTGCATAATCGGTACCAATAAAAAAGCAGGGGAGGATGATCATATGGGGGCTCCTTCGGGATCCGTTTATCCAAATAGGCCCGTCATCATAGTTCAAAGGGACATCAACCAAGAACCACGATCGAACAGAGATCGATATCAACCATACGGTGGAGATCGAAGAAACAATGGTCCTGGACGCAACCCCATTCGAAGTGATAGAAGAAATGATCGAGGACAGAGCTCCCAAGGGCTCATGAGTAAGAGTGGTTTCAATAGGAACGTCGAACCCAAATAAGCACCTCAGCTATCGGAGTATAACTTCAAACATTGATGCGTCAACTATTGTATCAGCCATTGGACTCATCAAAGACACTAGGTGTCCTCGACCTCTACATACCTATCCGGCCCAAAGAAATTCCAATCAAATGTGCAAGTATCATGGCACCCATGGCCATAGAACAGAAGATTGCAGACAATTGAGGGAGGAGGTAGCCCGTTTGTTTAACGAGGGGCATCTTCGAGAATTCTTGAGTGAACGAGCTAAGAACCACTTCAGAGACAGGGATGCAAACATAAAGAATGAAAAAAAAAGAGCCACAACACGTAATTAACATGATCGTTGGTAGGGTCGACATTCCGTAGGGACCCATATTCAAGCGCACCAAGGTGTCGATCACGAGGGAAAAGCGAACTCGGGATTATGTACTGGAAGGGACCTTGTATTTCAATGACGAGGATGCAGAGGGGATCTCACAACCCCACAATGATGCACTGGTAATATATGTTCTTATGAATAAAATTCAAGTTAAACATTTTTTGATTGATCCAGGTAGCTCATCCAACATCATTCGATCGAGGGTCGTAGGACAGCTCGGCCTACATGATCAAATTGTGCCCGCATCCCGGGTTCTTAATGGCTTCAACATGGCGAGCAAAACCACCAAAGGTGAAATTATTTTGCCAGTGAACGTGTCCGGGACCGTCCAAGAAATAAAGTTCCATGTAATCGAGGGTGACATTGGGTACAACGCCATGCTTAGAAGGCCTTGGATCCATAACATTAGGGTAGTACCCTTGACCCTTCACCAAGTTTTGAAGTTCCCGACACCAGAGGGAGTCAAAATGGTGTACGGGGAGCAACCCCCTGCCAAGGAGATGTTTGCAGTTGACAAAGTGATACTGGTATCGACACTCTCATCAGCAAAGGGA
Source organism: Nicotiana paniculata (assembly GCA_005239505.1). Classification (NCBI taxonomy): domain Eukaryota; kingdom Viridiplantae; phylum Streptophyta; class Magnoliopsida; order Solanales; family Solanaceae; genus Nicotiana; species Nicotiana paniculata. The sequence goes on along the minus strand of ML362743.1, from coordinate 55,279 downwards.
CCATATTCGAAGGGAGAACAGGAGGCCAAATAGCAATCACATACACCAACCTCGACCAATCAGAGAAAAAAGGGGACGAGGACGATGACTATTGGATCTCTCGATCCTTCATAATTCCTGATGACTCTGACGCTACCAAATCAACAGTCGAAGAGCTGAAGCAAGTCATTTTGATAGAGTATCTTCCCGAACAAAAGGTATACCTGGGCATGGGGTTAACTCTCGAGCTCAGAAAAAAACTTATTCAATTCCTTTTAGATAACATGGATTGATTTTCTTGGTCCCATCTCGATATGACAGGGATCCCACCGGAAATCACTACCCATCGATTAAGTATGGGCCCGAAGTTCTGTCTGGTAAAGCAAAAAAGGAGGGCCCAGTTCGAGGTTAAATATGCATTCATCAAGTACGAGGTAACCAAGCTTCTCAAAATAGGGTCCATTTGGGAAGTAAAATATCCCGAATGGTTAGCAAACATAGTGGTAGTCCCTAAGAAGGGAAATAAGCTTAGAATGTGCGTAGATTATAAAGATTTAACCAAAGCATGCCCTAAGGATTCCTTTCCTTTGCCGAATATCGATCGTATGATCGATGCCACGGCCGACCACGAGATTCTCATTTTTCTCGATGCCTAATCCGCGTACAACCAAATACATATGAACCCGGAGGATTAGGAGAAGACCTCGTTTATCACTAAATATGGCACCTACCGTTATAATGTAATGTCGTTCGGACTAAAAAAATGGTGGTGCAACTTATCAACTCCTAGTAAACCAAATGTTCGAAGAACAAATAGTAAAATCAATGGAAGTTTATATTGATGACATGTTAGTTAAGTCCCTACGAGCAGAGGACCATTTAAAACATTTGCAGGAGACTTTCGATATACTGAGAAAGTACAATATGAAGCTCAACCCAGAAAAGTATGCATTCGGGGTCGGCTCGGGCAAGTTCCTTGGCTTCATGGTATCCAATCAGGGGATCTAGATCAACCCCGATAAAATCAAAGCTATCGAAGATATCACAGTCGTAGATAATGTAAAGGTTGTACAAAGGCTAACGGGGCGCATAACCGCCCTATGACAATTCATTTCGAGGTCCTCAGATAGGAGCAACCGATTCTTCTCGCTGCTTAAGAAGAAAAGTAGCTTTGCATGGACTCCGGAATGCCAACAGGCCTTGGATAAATTAAAGCGATATTTATCGAGCCCGCTGTTGCTTCATACTCCAAAAATGGACGAGCAACTCTACTTGTACTTGGCAGTCTCGGAAATAGCGGTAAATGGAGTCCTAATCTGAGAAGAACAAGGGACGCAATTACCTATTTATTATGTTAGTTGGACCTTAGGTGAGGCCGAAACCAGATATCCACACTTAGAAAAATTAGCGCCTGCTTTAATAAGCGCCTATAGGAAATTAAAGCCATATTTTTGGTGTCATTCGATATGTGTTGTAACAACTTATCCTCTTTGAAATATTCTGCACAAACCTGAGCTTTCGGGCAGATTATCCAAATGGGCAGTGGAAATCAGTGGGTACGATATCGAATATCGACCCCGAACCGCCATCAAGTCTCATATCTTGGCAAACTTTGTGGTCGACTTCACGACGGCCCTTGTACTTGAGGTTGAAAGAGAGATGTTAATAAAATCAGGTACACCCTCGGGGGTCTGGACCCTCTCTACGGATGGTTCTTCGAACACGAAGGGGTCCGGGATGTGTATCATACTAAAACCACCCACGGGTAATGTAGTTAGACAACCTATCAAGACTTCGAAATTAACTAACAATGAGGTCGAGTATGAGGCCATGATTGCAGGTCTCGAGTTAGCTAAAAGCTTGGGAGCAGAGGTCATCGAGGCCAATTGTGATTCCCTCCTCGTGGTAAACCAAGTCAATAGGACTTTCAAATCCCGAGAAGACCGAATGCAGAGGTACTTGGATAAATTACAGGTAGCTCTACATTGATTCAACGAATGGACCTTGCAACATGTACCTCGAGAATAGAACAGCGAGGCCGACACTCTTGCAAACTTAGGTTCATCGGTCGAAGATAACGAGCTTAACTCGGGGATTGTCGTACAACTCATGAGATCGATGATCGAAGAAGGTCACGCCGAGATTAACTCCACATGTTTGACCTGGGATTGGAGAAACAAGTACATAGAGTACTTAAAGAACGCAAAACTTCCATCAGATCCAAAGGAGTCGAGAGCTCTACGTACAAAGGCAGCACGGTTCGCTCTATCCGAAGACGGAACGCTGTTTAGAAGGATGTTCGATGGACCGTTGGCAATATGTTTGGGACCGGGAGACACCGAATACGTCCTACGGGAAATTCACGAGGGCACTTGTGGAAATCATTCTGGTGCCGAATCATTAGTCCACAAAGTAATCAGAGCAGGATATTATTGGATCGATATGGAGAAATATTCAAAGGAATTCGTTCAAAAATGCGACAAATGCCAAAGGTATGCGCCAATGATTCATCAGCCCGGCGAGCAGCTCCATTCGATCTTATCCCCATAGCCGTTCATGAAATAGGGAATGGACATCGTCGACCCTCTCCTATCGGCCCCAGGTAAAGCACAATTTATTTTATTTAGGACTAATTATTTTTATAAGTGGGTTGAAGCACAGGCTTTCGAGAAAGTCAGAAAAAAATAAGTCATAGACTTCATTTGAGACCACATATATATATATGTTAATTTGGGATGCCTGTCGAGATTGTATGTGATAATGGAAAGCAATTCATCGGTATCAACTTGACTAAATTCCTCGAGGATCACAAGATCAAAAGAATTTTATCGACACCTTATCATACCAGCGGGAATGGACAAGACGAATCGACCAACAAAACCATTATTCAGAATCTTAAGAAGAGATTGATCGACGCCAAAGGAAAGTGGAGAGAGATACTGCCCGAGGTTCTTTAGGCATACCGCACAACGTCGAAGTCTAGTATAGGAGCAACGCCGTTATCGTTAGTCTATGGTGTTGAAGCTCTTATACCGGTCGAGGTCGGGGAACCTAGCATCATGTTCTGATATGCAACAGAAGAATCAAATAACGAGTCCATGAATACGAGCCTAGAATTATTGGACTAAAGACGCGAAGCCGCCCTCGTCTGGTTAGCCGCACAAAATCAGCGAATCGAAAGGTACTACAATCGAAGAGCCAATCTTCGGCATTTTAACATCGGGGACTTGGTTCTAAGAAAAGTCACCCTCAACACCCGAAATCCAAATGAAGGAAAACTGGGTCCGAACTTGGAAGGACCGTAACAGGTTCTCAAAAGCACCGGAAAGGGATCCTATAAGTTCGGCACGATGAACAACGAACAACTACCGAGCAATTGGAAAGTGTCATTCCTAAAACGATACTACTGCTAAGGTACGACCCCCTCCATTTTCATTTATATTTTTAACTAACTCTTGCAGGTGTTCGACCATAAATGGCGAGGGGTTCTTCGACACGAAGTCTTTAGGTCTGAAAGTACGTGTTGCACTCTTTTTCCCTTAGACTGATTTTTTCCCAAATGGGTTTTTTGGTGAGGTTTTTAACAAGGAAACCATTGATCGTGCTAACTTAGAACAATTCAATAGTATCCGAGGCTTCTTTGAAATCAACCTTGAATACTGGGGGTATTGCCCTCGAACGTCAACTTTGTAGTGAGGATATTACTTTATAGCAGCAGGGGCTCGATAGGTAAATTTTGTAAGGGCCAAACAGTCAAATAAACCGTGCATGTATAGGTTGCTCGAGCCCTGACACAAAACATGTACGCATGTATAATCATTTATAAAGAGAAGTATTTTTCCTTGTCGATATATCATGTCTTAGAATTTTTTTTTTCCTGCTTTACAATCTCATACTCTCGATCTATTATGTAAACATGCTTAAGGGCCGATAATAACTGGAGTTCGGATAATTACCCTCACGCTCGGGTACTGCTGTCAGAAAAATAGATGAGATCAAATTATTAAAACTTCGAAATCATAAGACCTTAAAGGCAACCCTCAGTTTTTATAGGTCACGACCATCCTACTCGGGGACTGACACTTCGGGAAAGCGTGAAGTAAAACGGGAAAATAAGCCCAAGAGGCAAATCCCGAACTAAAGAGGCTACAGTTGAATTAACACGGTTCGGAGACATCCGAATTTCGTAACAAAATAGGCCTTCAAGTTTTTCATAAACCGGTTAAAAAGGCTACCCCCGACAAAATCATAAAAGGCCTCGATAATATCAAGCCTCGGAAACTCTAACGAGTACAAAATTGTTCAAACTCTCGGGGCCTTCTCCACTTTCAGACCCACTCATGCTCCCAGAATCATCATCATCGGGGTAGGACAACACTTTGGCTTCAGCTTCAAGCTCTTTAGCACTCTCAATATCGGATGTAAGGTTGAAGCCATGAGCGTGGATCTCCTCGAGAGTCTCCCTTTGAGATTGGCATTTAGTGTGCTCGACGACCCAATTTGCTCGAGCCAGAGCAGCTTCGACAACCTCCTTTGCTCGAACTTGAGCAGCTTCAACGTCGGTCCGGTAGATGGCCACGATTGCATCGGGATCAGCCTTGGCCGCTTCAACCTCAGATTTGGCCACTGCAAGTTCTGTGACCAACTTATCTCGATCAGAAGTTGTTGAACCCAACCGAGACTGGAACTCCTCAATTTTCTTGGCTTGAACCAAGGTTTTCTCTTTCATACTTTGGAGTTGGTTTTCAGCCGAGGACAATTGAGCTCGGGTAGACTCCTTTTCTAAGTCAAGTCGATCCATGTTTTTTTCCACGCTATGGTCTACTTCACTATATCCACTTCCTCACAAAGTTGCCCGATTATATCGAGCTTTTGCTGGACCTGCGGGATCGAATTGTTAGCCACCACGCCCTAATCGGTGTCATTAACTTCTAAGACTCTTCTTGCCTGCTCGGCCAGATCAGTTTGTTCTTTCTGAGCCGTTACTAGCTCATTACGAAGGCCCTTTACTTCCTCTTTTCTTTGCTCACTGACAAGCTTGAAGGCGTCTTTCTCCTCAGTGAGACCTCAAATTTCGGCCTCATATCGGCTCAGCTCCCCTCGGGATCTAAAGAAAGTTTCATGATAAAGCATCGAGGCCTACAAAAATAGAAAAGAAAGTATTATAAAAAGGGAGACTCAAGTATAAAAATTGATAATGACAAGAGAGTAGGGACTTACCCGGTTCAGAGCATGTTAGGCCTCGTTAAAAAGACAAGGTGCTCCTACCTCGTCCATCTGATCTTGGTCTTCCTCCTTAACCAAACTCCGAAGGTAGCTAGCCACTCCTACGGGGGCAGCAAAAAATCGGGCATCTTTCGGGACCGTGATAATAATTGTTCGTTTGCACCCGGGATCGACACTAGGGGACGAAAACTGGTTGGTCAGTATGAAACTCGAGGAAGCCTCGCCCGAGCTCTTCCTCGGTACCTCTAAATCGCTCAGACCAGCGACATCTTCGACCCCAGCAAAATAACCATGAAAAGGATCCTCCTCTCCATGGGTTCCTTCTTCGTGAAATGTATTCATGGCCCGAGCTTCTTGAATCATTTCCTCGATGAATGAAGGAAACGAGGGGGAGTCTCCGACCTCTATCGCCCCAAATAAATATTTGGGGGTACTTTCTTTATATCGAGAAGCCTCGAGCCCGGTCTCCGCTACACCATTCACCGTCTCTGTAGCGGTCTTCTCACCCCGAGGCGAGGCACCTTCGGCTCTAACCGACTCGGGGACTTCAACCGAGTCTTCCCCTTGGTTTCTATCAGGTCGGGGCATATTAATTCTAGCTTCCACCGGCTCAGTGACCTTTTGAGTCTCGATATTAGCTCGTGCACGGGCCACTAGCCTTGAACCATCTTCTCTTTCTTCTTCCTCTTCTTCTTCTTCCTCCCTTAGTAATTGGACTGACTCCACAGTCAGGGGGATGAAGCTCTTCTTGGGTTTGCGAGCCAATATCTTTTTGGGTTCTTGCCCCTCGGAGGTCGATTCTCTCTTCCTCTTGCTCTCCTTCGCCGACTTCGAGGTAGGTGGTGGGGCTTATTCATCATCAGATGGGTACCTCATTGTTGCGTCCTTCCTGAAGCCTACAAAAGAAGAAACTGATTAATCTCGGAAAAATGTTTAAGTAATGAATAAATTATTAAGACGAGAAGAAGGCTTACAGTGATTGCTGGCCTCCCACCGGCCCTTTAACAAATCGCCCCATGCGCGCTCAATGTGTGTAGACTTTGATACTAGGCTCCTAACCCAGTTCTCGAGATGTGGAACTGCTCCCGGGATTCAGGCAGTGGTTGTATCGAGAAAAACATTGATAAGAGAGGCAGAAGAAATGAAAATAATAAGCAGAAATTGACAATGGAATCAGACTTACATTTCATGTTTCACTTCTCCGGAAATGGAATACTCTCAACCAGGATTAGATCAGTGGTCCTCACTGGGACAAACCGGCCCATCCAGCCCCGGTCCTTATCTTCGTCTATACTCGAGAAGGGTGCCTTGGTGGCTCGGCGTTGAAGCTTTATCTGCCCACCTCGATAGAGTCGAGGGCTATACGGTCTTATGAGATGGTCGAGGGTGAAAGGAAGCCCATTGACTTTGCTCACGAAGAAGCGGAGCAATATCACAATCCTCCAGAAAGAGGGGTGAATTTGGCCGAGGGTCACTTGATATTTCTTACAGAAGTCCACGATTACTAGATCGAGGGGACCCAACGTGAAGGGGTAAGTGTAAACACTTAGGAACCCCGCCACGTGGGTAGTGATCGCTTCTCCCGGTGCTGGCACCACCACCTCCTCGTTTGCTTAGTTGCAATACTTATTTACCTGGACGAGGAGGCTTTGGGGTATCAAGCATATGCATCTCGATACCGGTTCGCATCGACTAGGAACCAATGAGATTTTCTTAACTTTGAAGTCATAAATAATGACACACCCCCTGGGAACAAACTCCTCAGGGCGTGGATCCGCTGTTGTTTTCTCGTCGGCTGGCCGAGACGAGGAAGCAGTCTCCTTCTGCGGAACACTTTTTGACATCTTAGCAATTTAGTTTTTTTAGGTAAAAAAAAATTTGAGATTGTAATATTTGGTGTTTTAGAAGGAACAAACGATGAAACTCAAAGACCTGAAAATAGGAAGCTTTGAAGAATGCAACGAACTTTGAAGATTATAATAAAAGAGATTGAAAGTAAAGTTTGAAAGATTGGATAAGGAATCTATTATTGGTTTCACAGCGACGGTTCAAAGACTAGTAGTGGCGGATCATCGGCTGACGCACATTAAATGCCTGGGTAACTGTATCGACAGAACATTTCGGTCACCTCTGTCGCTTACATCACGTTGTTTACGTCATGATCGAGCTGGTCAGTGACGTCATCTGTCGAAAAGATGAAGCTCGAGAATTCATGTCGTTTCTCATCATCTTATTTCTGAGAAACGAGGGGACTATCTGTATATGCTCAAAATCGGGCTCGCCCAATTTTGTATGGTTAATCGAGGCTAAGATGGTAGGCCAAGGTCCGGTCCAGTGTTATATCAGACCGTGACATGAAGATACGGTACCAAACTCGGGATTCGAAGGACCAATTGAGATCGTGACCAGCCAGGATCGAGACCAAACGAGATAGACATCGAGTGAGACCGAAGAAATCCTACTAAAGTCGAATAACGGAAGGCCGAGATATTCGTGATCGTGCAAGGATCGTGGCGGAAATCTCGGCACGAATCGAATCAAGAACGATTATTTAGCCAATCATGATATTTTCTTATGTATTTAGAATTATACCATAACTAGAATTCTCCTACTATATAAAGGGGAATTCCAGTCTTTGTAATGATGACATTCACGTATAACAAAGCAATACAATATATTTTCTCTCTTAAGCTCTCTTATTCTGCTATTCAGTTCGTCCTTTTCAATTAGACATTTACTTGGTTCGAGGGCGACCCAGCTCGAGGGCCAAACTGTACTTCATATTGGTTTGCTTTATTTTATAGTCAATTTCTAACATTACTTCTCATATTTCTCAATTTGTGCCAAGTGAAATCACTTATCCTTAAAACCACTTATAAATTTAATTGTTATCCGATTTTAAGGGTAAACAATTTGGTAACTTACATAAAAGTTCAAAAATATATATTATAAATTACTGGAAAATTGGTTGCGGTCAAATTACAAAATAAATCCGACATAATTCCAATAAAATATAATTGTGATAAGAAATAGGTATGTAATTTTGAGCATGAATTGGCTACTATAATTTTGGTTAATTGTAAAATTAACTAGAGATCAGAAAATTTATTTCAACATTTGCAATTTAAACTACACAAGAAATGTTATAGCAGGAATCTAAAACTATACATTTAGTACAAACAAGGCTAAATTAATCTTAATTTATAAAACTTTTACTTTACGATGATTTCTTCTTCTTTTATTCCACTATTCTTTTGCCCAGTAATAATTCTCTAACAAAAGTCTTTTCAATTACAAAATCAATTCAACACTATATGCGAACTTAATTTTCCATGGAAGTTTTAAATTCTTTGATGAACAATATTGTGCGATGGCTAAAAGATTTCACCAAATAGAAAAAAAAAGTCACAAACATATTTTCTTCTAAAACAAATGGATACAACAGCAACAAATTCAGTGAAATCTCACAATTGGGATCTGGGAGGGTAGTGTGTACGCAGACCTTACCCCTACCTTATGAAGGTAGAAAGACTGTTTTCGAAAGACCCTCGGTTCAAGAACATTAAAAATGAAGCAATAAGGAAATAGTAGCAACGACAAGGTAATGAGACAATGGAAACAAATAAAACAACGAGTAATGACAGAGATATAGGAATACAAAACTACAAGAATAGGGTCAATCCTACTGCTAATAATGACATACCATATAAATATAAGGGATCGAGAATAGGAAAACACCTGACTCGTACTACTACTAGTAGTAAGGCAAGGCGAAACTCTAGACTATCTATCAACCCACCACCCTAATTCTCGACCTCCACACCTTCCTATCGAGGGTCATGTCCTCGGTAAGCTGGAGCAGAGTCATGTCCTGCCTAATCACCTCACCCCAGTTCTTCTTAGGCCTCCCTCTACCCCTTTTCTGACTCGCCATGGACAACTTCTCACACCTTCAAATGGGGGTATCAGAGTCTCTCCTCTTCATATGACCGAACCATCTCAATCTCTATTCCCGCAACTTATCTTCCACAAGAGCCACACCCACTTTGTCCCTAATGTATTCATTCCTAAACTTGCCTGGTATGCCTACACAACCATCTCAACATCCCATTTTTGCTACTTTCATCTTATGGGCATGAGATATGTTGACGGGCCAACACTCGGGTCCATATAACATGGACGGTCTAATTAATGCTTTGTAGAACTTGTCCTTAAGTCTAGGTTGCACATTGTTGTTACACATAACACCAAAAGCGAGCCTCCATTTCAACCATCCCGCACCTGTATGATGTGTGATATCCTCGTCAATCTCCCTGTTACTCTATCTTATAGACCCAAGATATTTGAAATTATCTCTCTTGGGGATGTCGCGCTTTCAAAAGCGGGTTTCGACATATAACACACTCTTTTAAATGGGTATTAAAAGAGAAGAGTCGTCACCTAATGATTTTGAGGTGCGTTAGGACACCTATGTGCAAATAAATCTGTTTAATTAGTCTACGTCACTAAAGATTGGGTAAGGACTCAAATTACCTCAAAGAGAATGTGTTAGGCACTCTCCGAGGTCCACAAATAAGGGTCCCGTCTGTCACGACCCAAACTACCCCGTCGTGATGGCGCCTATCATGGTATTAGTCTAGCCTACTCATTACTCAAAACAACATGATATTTAATTTCAAAGAAAATTTCAAGCTATTTCATAATAAAACTTCATAAAAAGATTCAAAACGAATGGAAAGTGCGAAAAGAAAAGCCCGACATCGGGTGTCACTAGTCATGGGCATCTAGGATACATGTCCGATAATACTAAAACCAATACAGCCTGGAAAAAATAACTAAAACATCTATAGGAAGATATGAGGGAGAAGGGAGGGGTTGCGATCACCAGGCAGCTACCTTGCCGACTCCAATAAATCCGCGACACATGAAATCAGCACTTGCTAGCACGTCCAATAACACCTGGATCTGCACACAAGGTGCAGGGAGTAACGTGAGTACTCTAACTCAGTAAGTAACAATCACAAATAAAAGATGAGCAGTAGTGACGAGCATTAAAATACAACATGCTTTCAAATCAGTATTTGAGTCAAATAATCTCGTTTAAAATCCAATTCCGGTGAAAATTCATTTAAAGATATTTTTCAACAGCTTCAAAAGATGCTCAATGCAAAAGAGAGTGAAAAATGATGAAATCATAAATAGTCCCTCGGGCAAAACCACTCATATACAGTCCCTTGGGCAAGCCTCACAGTCACTCGTAATCAGCCCCTTGAGCATACCTCACAATCACTCGTAATAGCCCCCCGGGCATACCTCACCATCACTCATGCCTCCCAGTCATTCAGCACTCGGCACTCGCACTCAGTAGGTACCTGCACTTATTGGGGGTGTGTACAGACTCCGGAGGGGCTCCTTCAACCCAAGCGCTATATCAAGCCAAATCATGACATTAATCACTCAGGCCCTCGGCCTATAATAAACATGTTGCGGTGTGCAGCCCCATCCCATATAATATCCTCACAAATCAGGCCCCCGGCTCACTCAACCATAAAACTCTCAAGCCACTCGGGCATTTCAGTAAAAACAGGGAACTCAGCCCAAAATACATTTATATGCATCAAAACAGAGTAATAAAACTGGGTTATGCATTAAACAACTTTAATCATGACTGAGTATAGATTTCCAATCGAAAGCAGTGAGAGGATAATAAGAAAAAGGCCCCTGAGGGTCCAAACAGTACTGGCACAAGGCCGAAACATGGCATTCAACCCAATTTACAGGAATTCTTTATAAAACACAAAGATATTATACAGTTTCAACAAAATACGCAACTCTACGGTTGCTACGGGATGAACCAAGTTACAATCCCCAACGGTGCACGCCCACACGCCCGTCACCTAGAATGTGCTTCACCCCAAAATAGTAAAATGATACGAAATTCGGGATTTCATACCCTCAGGACTAGATTTACAATCATTACTTACCTCAAACCGGTCAAATATCTAGCCAGCGATACCTTTGCCTCTCTACTCGGCCTCCAATGCTCCGAATCTATTCAAAATTAGTATATTACCATCAATATACGCTAATGGAATGAATTCTACAAGAAAAACTATCAAATTAGCTCAAAATCCCGAATTCGGCTCAAACCCGCCCCCGTGCCCACATCTCGAAATCCGACAAAACTTGCAAAACTAGAAATTCAATTTACTCACGAGTTCAACCATATCAAATTTATCAAAATCTGACTTCAATTGACCCCTCAAATCCTCAAATCAAACTCTCTAATTCTCAAGCCGTAATCCCCTCATTTCATCCCTAATTCCCACTAATTACATGATTAAACAACTGAAAATTACCATAATCACGAGTACTAATCTCAAGTAACTTACCTTAATGAAAACCCCCTTGATTCCCTCTTCAAAACTCTCCAAAAACTTCAAAATCCGAATAGCAATGGTGAAAAATACCCAAAAATTGCGAAGTGTGCTATTTATACATTCTGCCCAGGCTTCTCGCACCTGCGGCCAAATATCCGCTCCTGCGGAACCGCACCTGCGGTCAAATATCTGCATCTGCAAAAACCAATTAGGTCTTCAGGCTCCACACTTGTGCCCCAGGTTCCGCACCTACGGGCGCGCACCTGCGCTCTTCCTTTCGCTTTTGCGGAAACTGGCCAAGCATCTACTTCCGCATCAGCACCCATGTCTCGCACCTGCGGGCTCGCAGATGTGACCATTCTTACGCTCCTACGGACCCAGCCCAGGTCCTCTAAATCTGTATCTGTGGCTCACCCAATGCATCTGCGGCCTCGCACCTACGGCTCCCCATCCGCAGGTGCGGAAAAACACCAGCAGTTCAAAAATACCAGAAAATAGCACTTCCAGCTCAAAAATCCAATCCGTTAAATCACTCGAAACACACTCGAGGCCCTCGGGACCTCAACCAATGATACCAACAAGTCTTATACTAATATAAGAACTTACTCGAACCTTCGGAACAACCCAAACACCAAATCAACCTCGGATTCAAGCCTAAGAATTTCCTAAACTTCCAATTTTCGCAAATGATGCCGAAACCTACCAAACCTCGTCCGAATAACCTCAAATTTTGCACACACTTCAAAAATGACCCTATGAACCTACTACAACTTCCATAATTCTATCCCGACCCCGACATCAAATTTTCCACTGCCGATCGAAAATCGCCAAATTTCCAATTTCGCCAATTCAAGCCTAATTCTACCACGGACCTCCAAATTACATTCTGAACACGCTCCTAAGTCCAAAATCACCTAACGGAGCTAACTAAACCATAAATATCCAAATCCGAGATTGTTTACTCATAAGTCAACATACAGTTGACTTTTCCAACTTAAACTTCTAAATAAGAGACTGAGTGTCTCATTCCACTCCAAAACTACTCTGGACCCGAACCAACCAACCCGATGCAACACAATAAAGCTGAATAATACATAAAGAAATAGAAATGGAGGGAAACAAGGCTATAAATCTCGAAACGACCGGTCGGGTCGTTACACCGTCCGAAATTTATGTTATGTGGGATTATAAGATTATAATTGTCCTATGTGATCGCGTAAGTAAGGGACGATAAGGAATTTTAAAAGTTCTACTATGATGTAAAAAAGTGTAAATAAAATTGCACAAGAATTAAACTGTGTATACAAGTCTTTAGAGGTTACATGATACAACTTAATTGTTCTAAGTTCAAGAGACAAAGTGCGAACAATAAACATATAAAGGAAGGGGGTCCTAACCCTTTTAGCCTAAATGATCACCTCGTGCAGTATAAATAATACTTTTCAACTCCTTTAGGGTAGGGGTTGCTTATATTATTCGGCAAGCACGGACTATCATCTCCTGCTACCCAATTAGAATGTTAAAGTTTTTTTACCTAAAGTGCTTTAATTCAATTCTAACCCGTCTCCTATGTGTGCACTACCCATCCCATGTCTATGGTCCATGAGGCTTTGGACCTATTATTTAGGTGGTTCTAGACCTTACTTAGGGTTCTCAAAAGATAAAACTAGGCGCACATTCAAAACACATAGGATTACACATAAAGACAAAGATGGCTCAAGTTAGCCTCCACACATAAACAACAAATGCACATGGGTAGATTTTTATATTAGGCAGTAGACAGTTTCAGAATTAAGACGTATTACCGTCATTAAGTCTTATATACATAGCTTCTATGTGATTCTGATTTCAACTGTCGTACAGCCAGTGCTGCTGTTTTAGCCCAACGAATTTGCAGATTACAGGTATTACAAACCCTATAGGCATGATCTCTAAATTGTTTGTGAAATGAAGTAGTAAAATCATTTGAAGACTCAGAATTACCAGCGTTCAATTTTATAGACATGCTTCCTAGGCGAGTAAGAGTATCCTATAGGTAGGATTTATAATAGTTGTGTTTGAACTCGATTTTATCATGCTTGTTCCTATAGGCATGTCATCTAGGCACACAATATAATAAAAACAACATAAGTGGTAGATTAGTCAATTGGTTAAAGCTATATAGTCATGGTATCTAGATGAGCATTAGCAGAGGCATGTACTATTTCATCCTATAAGCATGTTGTCTAATAACTAAACAAGTAATTATTGGTGTTTGATTCCTATAGACATGTTGTCTAATAGCGCGTAACAGTAGACATGGAAACATGTACAACAAGTACTCAAACCAGCATGCTTTGAATAATGTACATGTATTAGACAAGTTAAGTGAAGTGTGTGATTTCCTATAGGCATGGTTTCTATGTGTGCAAAAAGTTGAAGCACGTCAAACAAATAGTAAGCGAAGCAAATAAATCCTATGGACATGTTTTCTACCAATTTAGGTGAAAATTAAATTATACCAGCATCCCCCATTTCACTAACTCCCAATCATTTGTTTACAAAATATTATAGGCCCAGATAACACATACAAGTACAAATATTACACAAAGAACCTATGCAGGCCCAAGAACATGCCCAAATGAAAGTAACCCGATAATGACTGGGCCTTCAGTAGTCTTTTTCAATCGAATAGCATGCATAGATCCAAACACATCTCAAAACAGGAGAGTATGTCCATTTGCACAACTCAAAGCCACACATAGACTCATATCAAGCCCAACAATTACAAATTGACCACTTAACTAAATACGTTAATGGACCATACATGGAAATCAACTAAATAGCCCTAAACCAATACTTCTTAGAGATAGGATTGGGTGACATATAGCATGATTCATAAACACACTGGCATTTCAGAAGCAGGATTGATTAAGCAAGGAACGGGAAACTAGGAGAGTCAATAAACCTATTTCCAACATGGTAAATGCAACATATGTCAAATCATTAAGCATGTGACATCATTCTAGATACAGAAATAACATTAGGAGAGTTAGGGAGAGATTCCCTTTGGGATTAACAAGGTAAACATATTAGACACATACAAGATGCACATGCTAAGTGAGTTCAAAATAAAGCATGATCCATAATTAGCCTAAAAAGGATTTCAAACCTAGGAGTCTAAGTCATGAAGGTCAGACATAGTCATGGTTAGGGAGTGGAAATTACACATAACAAACAGGCAATCAATCAATCAATAAGAAGCCTAATCATGCTGAGTATAACATAAGGATCCCCAAGTCCAAAGGTATAATGGCAGGAAGACATATTATCTTAAGGTTAAATAGAACAGACATACTGAAAACTTAAGCCAGTCGACTATGCATGATCATGGTAACTAAATGTATTGTGATTCAATTAGAAGCATAAGCAATAACAAAGAATGCAGGATTGACCAAACTTCACATTACAACTCTCAACAACAAAGCAACATGTTTGGTTAAAACATTGCGACAATAACAGGGTTCATGTAAGTAGGTAAAATAGAGTCCATATGAGGGAACTATTACGAGAAGTTCATTAAAGCAAATTCTGGGCAGGAGATGATTCCCTAAGAATTTCAATATGAGAATCCAAGACAGGGCATGCAAAAAACTCACAATAAATAATAAGTTATTAGAATAGTAGAGCAGACTTAAAGACATACCGAATCACTCAAGCTAAACATACTGATCATACATTGAAGTTTAAAGTCCAGGCAGGTTGTGACACTAGGAGATTTAGAACTGCAGAATAGCTTTGAAGCAAGTAATATTGCCAATGAAAAAAACATAGTACTGAAGTCATGTTGGTTCACCAAATTCAAACAACATGGATATGCAGAGCACTGAACAAAAGCGAAAGAAGATAGAATTACAAAAGTCAAGATACTCACCATTTTGCATATTTAACAAACAAAATAGAAGAGAAGACTAAGTGCTAGTAACAACTTGAATATCAACAACGAAGAGAACAACCAAAAGACCCAAATCCTAGTGCGTCAGAGTTCACATGAGCCCCGAGCAGTGCTCGCACTAGGGAGGCCGATATAGAGGATTCCAGTGGCCTTGGCTTTGAGCCGGCCAAGAGCTAAAAATGCAGAAAGTGTATGAGAATGAGAGTTGAGAGAACAATAGTGGTAACAATACTTAAGTAATAGTTGTTAAGTCCTAGGAGGGGAAGGGGAAGGCTGTTTATATAGTAGTAAGAATTGAACGAACAAACAAGAAAACATAATTAATCAAACACAAATAAGGAAAAAAAAGTATGCAAAATCAATTCAGAATCAATTTAGGAGAATAATTTGGTAAACTCTAGTTCAAGAAGGAGAACACAAATAGTCAAAAATCTCACTGAATCGGACCCATATAGCCTGGTAGTGAATGTATCAAGTCAAGAACACGAAGATAATACAGAAACGGAATTGAACGAACACCCACTGACTCATATTCCATAAATAATTGAGTACCAAACATTGCAACATTGAGTAAATGGTAATAGCCATTGTGTGTACAAAAAAGAAAATGGGAACATGGAAGATTTCCATGCGATATCGGTTAGGGGTTGGGGTTTGAATGGAGGCGACTAGGGTTTCTTTCAGAGAAAAGAGAATATTTGAGAGGGTTTGGGGGCGGATGTTAGGTGGGAAATGAGGGAGGGTTTCCGATTTTGGGTAGTTAAAGATAGGAGATGGTTAAGATCAACAACCAGGATTTAATGAGAGGCGGATCGGGTTGGCGGACGAGTATGGAGTAGTGGGTCATCTGGTTTGGGCTTTAGGGTTATTGGACTAAGGTTTTGGGGTCTGGGCTGGTGTATTAGGTTCAAAATTAACTCAAAAATTGGGCCATAGTATAAATCCACGAAATTTGTTAAAAATAATTTATAAAAAGTGATTAATAAAATAAAAAATAATATTTATGCAGTAAAATACTTAAAAATAATAACTTTATATTATAAAAATATAATTTTTTTTCTATTTAACATAAATAATGTAATAAATATAATTATATATAAAATGTAGGCTATTATTGCAATAATTATGTAAATAGCTCGAAAATACAAATATAATTATATGTTATGAAGTAAAATATTATAAAACATATATGTGAGTGTAAGTAATAAATTTGGACGATTAAATTACCCCGAAGTAATTTTAAGGGATAATTAATAAGTATTTGAATAATTTAAATGCAAGAAAATCAATTTTAAAGCGTTAAAAATTATAGAAAATACTTATATGACTCTTGTAAATTGGGAAATAATGCAAAATGATATTTTTAAGATAGATAGAATATTTTATAAAATATGAGGCAAAATTAGGTATCAACAACTGCCCTTCTTTACCCAGGAATGATGAAAAAGTTGTCAGGTAAAGAAAATGATGACCAATTTTGTCCGAAATGAGCGAGGGTGATGTGTATTTGAAAAAATGGGGGTCGAATCT
Organism: Nicotiana paniculata; assembly: GCA_005239505.1. Classification (NCBI taxonomy): domain Eukaryota; kingdom Viridiplantae; phylum Streptophyta; class Magnoliopsida; order Solanales; family Solanaceae; genus Nicotiana; species Nicotiana paniculata. The sequence continues at coordinate 38,230 of ML362743.1, read as the reverse complement.
TGGTTCTTGAGTTACCTACATATCTTTGGTGTTACGAGAATCAGGCCGCGTGTAGTTCTGAATCCAACGGCGGACGTAAATGATGGAGTTGTAATAAGAGTGGTCATGTGTTTCGAAAAAGGATCTCTTAAATAGGATAGTGTCGTGAGTAACGGATAATTTCAGGTGGATCTATGAATGTGAATTTGGATGTTACGAATATTTGCGATAAATGTTTGGGCGGTTACGGAACAAAGAGTAATCAATTGCGGTCATTGGTTACATTTGAGATAATCAAAGAATGTGAACATTGTGAATGCAAACCCGAGAGAAAATTGCTCCTGTTTGTAGAACAGTTACCTCCCGAGTTACCTGCAAAACTTAAAACACAACGCACGCAAATATATAATGTTATTGCGAAAATTTTAGCATGATGCAAACTCCCTTCGCACCATGAGAGTTGTCTTTGGATGATGAGGATGACGTCCTTAGACCATGACATCCTGGGATATTAAGCGTATAATAAGGGATTTGTAGGCCATAAAATGGTGTCCTAGGGCCATGAGGATGGTGCCTTTGGACTATCATGCCTTTGAATAATGATATGCAGTTTCGAGATATCCTCAGGCCATAGGCATGATGTCTTCGGGATATGAGGATGATGCCTTCATACTATGATGCCTTCGGACAATGTGTTGATGTTCATCCCATGAAATGAAAAGATACGGCGATATCGATCATTTAATAGAGGGAACGAGTGATGCTTAGTCATATGCGCGAGCGAGTCAAGGAAACGCTTAACCTTGTATGTGACGAGGGCAGTGCTTAGCCTTATGTAGAGGAAATCAGTGTTTAGCCCTGTGTAATAATGGAGGCAGTGCTTAGACTCATGCAATGTAATTGAGACAATTCTTAGTCTCATGTAAGGAATGGCAGCGTTTAGCCTTATGCAATAGTGGAGGCAATGCTTAGACTCATATACTGTAATGGAGACAGTGCTTAGTCTCATGCAAGGAAGGCAACATTTAGACTTATGCAATAGTTGAGGCAATGCTTAGCCTTATGCAATGTGATGGAGACAATGTTTAGTATCATGTGGATGAAGGCAGTGCATAGACTTATGCGATAGTGGAAGCAATGCTTAGCCTCATGCATGTAATAGAGACAGTGCTTAGTTTCATATAAGGAAGGTAGTGTTTAGCCTTATGCAATAGTGGAGACAATGCTTAGCCTCATGTAATGGAGACATTGCTTAGTCTCATGCGGAGGAAGGCAATGCTTATCCTAATGTAATAATGGAGGCAATACTTAGCCTCATGCAAAGAATGAGGAAAGTGATTAGCCCTATGCAAAAAAAGGCAGTGCTTAGACTTATGCAATGATGAGGGCAGTGCTTAGCCCTATGCAAAGAATGAGGGTAGTGCTTAGCCCTATGCAATAATGAAGACATTTTTTAGCCTCATTCAAATAATGAGGGTAGTGCTTAGCCCTATGCAGAGAAAGCAACGATTAAATGTGAGAGGGAAAGTGGTCCTTAGCTTGACGGGTTTGTGTTTGGTGACTTATGTCGGTGTGAAGATAGCATTCTTGTTATATATTTTTGGACGTGCTTGTTATGTTATGCCTGCATCCAAAGAAAATTGTGAGTTTTGGGGAAAGTTCGGTTCGTGCCTTTGATTCCTCGTTTTACCTTTTCTCCTCGTCTTGACGCTTTGATCGAGTCACCCTGGCTACTATATAAATGGAAATTTCGAAAATATGCATTTGTGATAAATCATTTGTGAGAAATGCAGTGTTCAAAATATGTGATTATTCATAAAACAAATAATTTTGTCGAATCGGAGACTGTGACACGTTTTGAGACATTTCAACCTTCTCAACTCGGAATTTTGAGGACCGTCCTCAAGATTCTGCCCCAGTTTAAATTCATACTCACGGCAGTACATTTCTTGGCGATCCTTGACGTAATGAGATTGACAAAAACTTGAAATATTTCCCTTGTTCTTAACTGTAGAGGGGAATGAAGGTTTTATTATGTTGTGACCGAACCCACAGGGCTGCCACGTATCCCCTCTTAAACGGGAATCAAGTCAAGCGTAGTTCAGGTTACATCAAAGAAAGCGCAAACATAGTCTCAAACATAATATCTCCTAGTTGCATCTGAATTGATAGGTTTTGTCCATATTTCTCTATCCATTTCTGTAATTATAAGCTCTCCTCCTGTCAATACTCGGTGGACTATGTAAGGTCCTTGCCAGCTAGGTGAGAATTTTCCCTTTGCTTCGTCCTGATGCGGGAAGATCTGCTTCAACATCAATTGCCCCGGTGTAAATTGCCTCGATCTAACCTTTTTGTTGAAAACGCTTGCCGTTCTATTCTGGTAGAGTTGATCGTGACACACTATGTTCATTCTCTTATTGTCAATGAAATCCAGTTGCTCGTATCGGCTCTGTATCCATTCTGCATCGCTGAGCTCGGCTTCCTATATAATTCTTAGGGAAGGAATCTCCACCTCGACGAGTAATAACAACTTCAATACCATAGATCAATAGATATGGGGTTACCCCAGTTGACGTACGAACTGTGGTGCGGTACCCGAGCAAAGCAAATGGTAGCTTCTCTTGCCACTGATTTTAATTTTCCACCATCTTCCTTAATATATTCTTGATGTTATTATTGGTGGCTTCCACATCTCCATTCATTTGTGGCCTATATGATGTAGAACTTCGGTGCTTAATCTTGAATGTTTCACACATGGTTTTCATCAGATCGCTATTGAGATTGGCAACATTGTCGGTAATGATTGACTAAGTCACTCCGAATCGACAAACAAAATGATCCCGAACGTCTACTACGACCTTCTTAGTCACTGCTTTATCAGGAAGCGACTTCAATCCATTTTGTGAAGTAATCTATATCCGCCAAAATGAATTTGTGTCAGTTTAAAGCAGCAGTTCAATTAGTTTGATGACGTCCATGCCCCAAGTAGAGAAAGGCCAGGGTGAACTCGTTGCATGGAGTTCGTTGGGTGGAACACATATCATATCAGCATGTACCTGGTATTGATGACACTTCTGTACATATTTGATTCTGTCTGTCTCCATAGTCATCCAGAAATACCTTGCCCTTAATATCTTCTTGTCTAGAATGAAACTGTTCATATGGGGTCCGCAAGGTTCTGACTTATATTTCTTCGAGCAATCTAGATGCCTCTTTGGACACATCACAACCATCCCAAGTCAAGAGTCCTTTTATAAATAATTCCTCCGCTCTGAAAGAAGTGATTGACCAATCTTCGAAGCGTGCGCTTTTGAGTGTGTGTAGCATTTTTTGGTAATCTCCTTTCTCTAAATACTCCTTGATATCGTGAAACCATGGATTTCCATCGAACTTCTATTCAAAAACGAGCACAATAAGCTGGCTGCTTATGAATCTCTATCAGGATAGGATCAATGCAACTCTTGTTTGGATGTTGTATCATGGAAGACAAGGTAGCCAACACATCTGCAAACTCATTCTGAATTCTCGGAACGTGTTTGAGTTATATCTTCGTGAACCTCTTGATCAAATCTTGTACACAATGCAAATATGGAAATATTTTTGTGTTCTTGGTAGCCCATTCTCCAAGTATCTGGTGTACTAACAGACCTGAATCTCAAATTACCAGTAATTCTCGAACATTTATGTCGATGGCCAATCTGAGTCCTAAGATGCAAGCCTCATATTCTGCCATATTGTTGGTGCTTGGGAACTTGAGCTGTGCAGATATTGGGTAATATTAACCGATTTCTGATACCAAAACAACTTCAATGCCTACTCCTTTGAAGTTTGCGGCCACGTCAAAAAATATCCTCCAACCATCATATGTTTTGACAATATCTTCTCATATAAATGTCACTTCCTTATAGGGAAAATACATCTTCAATGGTTCGTATTCTCCTTTTGTGGTGTTCTCTGCCAGGTGATCAGCCAATGCTTGCCCTTTGAGTGCATTCTGAGTCACATAGATGATGTCGAACTCACTTAGCAATATCTGCCACTTTGCTAGATTACCCGTAGGCATGGGCTTCTAAAAGATGTATTTCAGTGGATCCATCCTCGATATGAGATATGTAGTGTATGCACATAAGTAGTGTCTCAATTTCTGGGCTATCTATGTCAAGGCACAACATGTATTCCAATAAAGAGTATCGGGCTTCGTAAGGTGTGAACTTCTTACTCAGATAATATATTGCCTGCTATTTTCTCCCAATTTCATCAAGTTTCCCCAGGATGGAACCAAAAGCTCCACCTAACACGGATAGGTACAACAATAAAGGTCTTCCGGGTTTTGGTGGGACTAACACGGGCGGCTTAAACAAGTACTCCTTGATTTTATCAAAATCCCTTTGACATTCTTCGGTCTAGCTCGTCACAACATCTTTCCTTAGCATTTTGAAGATCGGCTCACATATTACCGTAGATTGTGCTATGAAACGGCAGATATAATTGAGGCGTCCCAGAAAACTCATCACATCCTTCTTGTTCTTTGGCGGTGGCAAGTCCTGAATAGCTTTGATGTTTGATAGGTCTAGCTCAATACCATGGTGACTAACGATGAAACCCACCAATTTTCTAGCAAGGACTCCGAAAGCACATTTTTCAGGACTTAGCTTCAGATTGTACTTTCGAAGTCGGTCAAAAAACTTCCCCAGTCTTATATGTGATCCGAACTTCTCTTAGATTTGATGATAACGTCATCCACGTACACCTCTATTTCCTTGTATACCATATCATGGAAAATAGTAGTCATGGCCCTCATGTAGGTAGCCCCAAAGTTCTTCAAACCAAATGGCATCATTTTGTAACAATATATCCCATATGGCGTGATAAAGGCTTTTTTTTGGCATCTTCTTTGTCCATCCAAGTCTGGTGATATCCAGCGATGCAACACACAAAGGACTGGAGTTCATGCTAGGCGTAGTTGTTGATCAATATGTGTATGTCGGGCAATGGGAAATCATCCTTAGGGCTTTCTCTGTTCAGATCTCAATAGTCAACACACATCTTGACCTTCCCATCCTTCTTCGAAACTGGTACGATGTTGGCTAACCAAGTTGGATACTCGACCACCCGAAGGGCTTTGATATGCTTGGTAACCTCTTCCTTTATTTCAAACTCATATCTAGATTGAACTTCCTGGGCTTCTGCTTTACCGGCGAACACACGGGGTTTATAGGTAGCTTATGAGCCACTATGGACATACTTAACCCAGTCGTGTCGTCATAGGACCATGCAAAAATATCCTCGTATTCTTTAGAAATATGATGTACTTTTCCTTCTCTGATGGCGATAGATGAATGCTAATGCAGTTTCTTTAACTGTTTCAGAATCCCCTAAGTAAATTGCCTCAGTTTCTTCCAAATTGAACTTTGGTTGCTCTCAAAATTCTTTACCTCTTTGAAAATTTCCTCAGGTATTATATCCTCTTCCAAATCTTCTGAATCACTTTCCTTATGTTGTGTTGTCTCATTATATGTCACAGTCATAGTTTCATCATGATATGTAATAATTATGCTAAAAAGAATGTAGAAAGATAATAATAAATAAATGAAAGTAATAAGGCATAAATAAAACTTAAAATTGTCAGCAAGTACGACTCGATGTGTCGAGTAATTATTTCAAAAAAACACTGAAAATGTCTTAAATGCCCAAACACAATTCAAAAATAAATCATGCTAATTCTGCCAAGGCTACCTAGGTACTCGGCGAGCTCGGGATGGTGCAATAGTCCAGTTCCTGAGAACAACTCCTTCTCCCACTGTCTGAATGGTAAGGTTTTCCTCCTCCTCCTCCTCAAAGATTGCACTGCAGTCCATATTTTCCTCATCCATAAACAACTTCCTCATACCGGCCAAAACCTTGTCTTCCTCGGATCCCCAAATTACATCAGTCTAGCAGAATGTCTGGTGCAGTGATGGTATGGGTTGTGTCAATGGATATTAAGTAGCGCGCCACATCAGTATCCAATCCTGATATTCTTGCACGATATATTCAAATCCTAGACCAAAGGTTGTGCCATGATATTGTGGTTGTATTGGTTCCGTGATCCCTTGAAGTTTTGGGCCAAGACCCTTGCCTGGTTCATACCCCAACCACATAAGTATGCTCTCTATCTTGTTGCTACACCGTCGACCCTTTTCGATTGTGTTTACTCGCTCAATGCAGTGGTATGTCTCTCTTCCCAATTTTCTCCTATTCTCAATAGCTGACACAGTTTGGTTGGTGTAGATAGGGTTACTTCCATCCTTGTGAATAATCAACTCTTGATGATTATGCTCGAACTTCACTAGGGTGGGCATTCGGCTTCGGTTCGGTATTTAAAAATTTTGGTTCAGTATTCGGTTTATCAATTGTGTATACCAAATACCACACCAAAGTATTTTGGTGCGGCTTGGTATTTTTTATTTTGGTTCAGCACGGTTTCGATTTGATAAATTAACGGAATAGAAGATATAGATGGAGTGGACAGTGGACTGGATGTCTAGACACGATGTGCTAAGCTAGCTGCTGCCTGCTAGACAATACTTGTGGTTGTTGTGTTTGCTTGAACTTTAAAAGAATTTATGTTTGATATGATATTTGGAAGAAATATAGTAACATCAAAAGTGCAAAACCAACATTCCAAGCATCTGCCATCTAACAAGCATCAGCAGAAATCAACCAACTAATGAAATAGAGTAACAACAAAACCAACATTCCAAGGCTCCAAGCAGTCCGTGCATCTTCTAAATGGATTCAACGGTAACTAAGCAACTCGCTAACTAACGAGGCTAACAACAACAAGCATCGGAATTAAAGTACATCAAATAATAAACACAGATGACTAGAGAAGTTGTCCATTCAAGCACTTCTTTAAACGAGCAACAAAATGCAACACAACAACAACATCTTCCATCTAACAAGTATCAACAGAAATTAGAATTCAACAATATTCAGATGAAACAAAAACAGAGAGGGCATACACCTGCCAAAACATAAAGCTACAATTGTAACTAACAAGCAGCATCAACATTAACATGAGAACACTGGCCATAAGTCCAAGTGTCTAACACATTAAGCTTAAAAAGTTTAACAAATTCAAAATAACACATTGTCTAAAATAAACTTAAGTACGAATTTCTTGAAGATGCTCAAGACACCCCCTGATATGCTTCCTTAAACTATATGTGCCATCCCTCTTTAGATGAACATTATAGACACCACAATGCTTGCACTCTACTTTGCGAACTTCTTCGTTATCGTCTACCACCTCAAAGAGTTCCCAAACATGTGAGCGCACTTTAGGAGCACGGGGCATGAATGAACTTGAACCTAAAAAAAAAAGACAAAATCATAAGTTAGAATATAATTTTTTGATGATAAAAGAACAAAACTACAAAAGTATATGACCAAACAAATAGAGTATTAAACTTACCACTCAAGTTGTAACTATGCATCAACAATGCTAGTAGTGCTTCCATTATATTCCATATCTAAAGATAATTCGACCAAATATGTCATTCAACATAGTGTAATATATTATTTTGAACTAAAATACATAAAAAATATTAAAGATTACCTAGTTCAATTTCCTCAAGGTACTCCCACACAAATAAGAGCTTGCACGCATTTAGGAGTCAATGAACTCCTAAATGAATCAAGAATACGTCCACCGATGATAAACGCACATTTCGACGCCACACTAGGAATTGGCATGGCCAACACATCACGAGCCAACTCTGAAAGAATAGAAATCTAGGAGCATGTGTTTTCCACTAACTTAAGGTATCAAGTTCTTCACTAAAAGTCTCTTGTTCTTCACTAATGCATTTATCCAACTCCGATTTTGCACGCCCACTTCCATTGTCTTCCTTTTGTTTCTTCAAGTGAAGCTTCGTCCTTATTAATGATGCAGTTATAACACTCCCACTAGATGTATTTGTGTTATCAGATGAAGTATATCTAGATGAAATTGAGGACAAGATCACGATGAATATTTTTTTAGATACTCTAGAAATAAAGAATACATATAAGCATACACCTCATCATTTATTTTCTTCCATTTTTCCTCCCAAAAAGTTCATCAAGTGCAAGGCTAACATATTCAAACTTGTTACGTGGATCCAAAACGAAAGTAATTAAAATCATTTTATTCATCTTTTCAGGCTCACCCCATGACTTCTTGAACTTTTCTTGAATTCGCTCAGCCATTTTTCTCAAACTCTCATCCTCACTAATTAAACACATTTAAAATGACAATAAAGTTCAGATACATCCTCAAAGTGAGCATTGCGAGTAACGTAACGTGAACCTGAAACTTTTTTGGTGAGATCGTGAAATCTTGTAAGAAACTTTATCACGTTTCTCACATTCACCCAATCATCAAATTCAAGAGGACCTGCACTACTATCGTCTTCACAGAGATGAGAACAAAGATAAGCAGAAAATACAACATCAAAAAAATAAAACTTGTCAAAGGCCTTTTTAAAGTTTTGCACCGTATCCAACATCAAATAGACGGAATTCCACCTAGTAGGAACATCCAAACACAATATTTTTGTACGTTCTAACTTTACATGTGCACAACACTGTTTAAACTTTAAGGTCCTTGCAGGCTATGAATTCACATACCTCACAATATTTCTAACACGTGTGACAGAAGCATCAGTTTCTTTCAAACCATCTTGCACAATTAGATTAAGTATATGAGCCATGCATCTCACATGAAGATGTTTACCACTCATCATATTAGTTTTCCACATATCTAACTTTTTAGACAATTATTTGACCGTGACATCATTTGAAGAAGCATTGTCCACGGTAACGGTGAATACCTTGTCTAATTTCCATTCAAGCAAACAATTACAAATAGCTTCAGCCATCTATTAACCCTTATGACTAGTGATAGGGCAAAAATTTAGTATTCTTTTATGCAACTTCCCATCCCTATCAATGAAGTGGGCTGTCAAACATATATAATATTTTTTTCCAATGAAGTCCATAAGTCTGTTGTGAGGCAAAGTTTTGGTTGTGCTTCTCTAAAAGACCTTAGATTTTGCTTCAATTCACCATAAACTTCATAACAATCCCTTGTCATTGTTCTACGAGAAGGAAGACGAAATAGTGGTTGAGCTATTCTCCTAAACTTCATTAAGCCTTCCTTTTCTACAAAGCTAAATGGTAGTACATCAATAAGTATCATCTCAATTCAAGCCCTCCTAATCACTTGTTGATCAAATTTCCAAAGCGATTCTCCATTATTTTGGCAAGATTGAAAGTTTATCCTTGTTTGAGTATTATCTTTATCAATGTTGGGTGAGTATTATTTGCATCTATTCAAATGACTTCTCAATCATGTTGTTCCATTCTTAGATGAATTAGAAGCATAAGCTTGCTTACAATATTTACACCTCGCTTTACCGACCCTATTTGCGTGGAATTTTTAATGTTTCCAAATGATAGATCTAGGTTCTATGGCTTTTCTTTTCTTAGAATCTTGAGTATCAATTGTTTTGGAATTGGTATCATCAGTAATAGGTAAGATTTCAGTTGAACCAACATCACTTACTCTACTTTCATCATCCATATATACAAAAATTAAAACAAATACAAACACAAATTATTAAAAGAAAAACACTAAATAGAAAACTACATGCAAAACACTACAAGCAACACTACAAAAAAAGCTACAGAATGCTCCGTTAATTTTTAATTAACATTTTCCCCATTTTTTATACCAAAAACCCTCGTACTACCAAACGGACTCAAAATGTTAAAAGATTTTGCAAAAGATTATAATTAAATCGTAATAGATCCGTTTTGAATTTTTGATAAACCATGTTCACTCATAAGTTTTAACTATCTATTGATTGAGAGTATTAAGTTATACGAATTTACTATTTGATTGAAGCGGAGAGGATTCTGGCAGTGTCTCTATACCTTGAAAACCAAGGAAAATGCTTAATTTTACAAACAAGTTAACCATTTCTAGAACAAATTATAACCGGACAATGCTCACTTAGCAGAGTAGCTTGGTTAAATCCAAAATATTATAGCTCTAAGTCATAAGACAAGTATCTCTACCCGCCAAACCAACCAATGAAATCGTAAGGTCAAAAAGAACAAAAGAAGCAGTTAAAGATTTACATAAAATGTCACCACCCAAATTCCAACTCAGGTCGTGATGGCACCCAACACTGGAGTCGGGCTAGCCAACATCAGTTTACTAGCGAGATTACTTTACTTATTTAAATATTTAAGTACTTGTCAAATTTTAGATTTAGAAATCATTTGAAGAGAACGGTCAAGTGAATGCAACTTGATTAAATGAACTCAAAAGATCGTTGCCATCATATGTAGTATAGCAAAAATATTAGAAAACCAACCACGTGTGCCAAGACCTAGTGTCACAAGTCCACAGGAGACTAGTGGAATATACATAGTAGACAAAATAAATATACAACTGTCTGAAAGGGGGTAGACAAAAATATCCAAAAATAATAGAAACTCCACAGTGCTGCTGAGGAACGCCGAGAGAGCAGCTCACCGTGTAGTCTAATCCAGAAAGTACCCACATGATCGCACTCCGGTATGATAACCAGATGCACCAGCCTCACTGGGTAAACAAATATGTACCCAGTGAGTATCCCGTCTAAACTCGAAGAAGTAGTGACGAGAGGTAGACGTATTACTCACTAGGGTAACTAGCAATAATATAATTAGACAGGTTTAATCAGGATTAGCAATTATGGAAATCAAGTAGACATGGAATATCAAGTATATGAACTACCACCTACCGCAAGTGCCAAATAACAACATTAATAAAAGTCCAAAGTCCCCTTCCATATAGAACAATTCATTTGACAATAATAATAAGACTCTTAGTCAAATACATAGCATATAGTATGCTGAGGCGTACGGCCGAAGCATTGCAAAAATTAAGTGTGCACTGCCGAAGGGTCGGCTCGAATCATAGATGCATCTATTACCCCGCTCGCAAATCGATCATACGACGCGGTTGACATAATATAAGGCTACCCCGCTCATGAATCATACATGCGACACGGGTGCTCGTATACATACACAGAATTATCAGGAAATTCAGGAAATATAGAGTTCACACTTGGAAAAAAAGAATCATGGCAACAACAAAATTTAATGTAACCTTCCATTTTCTCATGCTAGTTCAAGGATAATAATCGACTAGGAATACATGCAGGGATACAAGTAAGGCATATAAGCATGCTTGTGAGTCCTAAAGACTACCCGGCATAACATAGTAGTAGCTACACACGGACTCTCGTCACCTCATGCGTGCGTAGCCCCCGCAAATAAGGATAATTAAATCATTTATAATTACCTATGGGGACAATTCCCTCTTACAAGGTTAGAAAGGAGACTCACCTCGTGCTGAACCTACTTCTTGGACCAAGAACGCGCCCGAAACTCCAAACTCTACACCCGAGGACTCGAAACTAGCGCAATGTTACATAAATACGTTAATATACACTCAAAAGTATGAAATTCTCTTGCTAGCTTAGCTAATTCATCATTCTTGAAGAAATCCCAAAATACACCCCCGGGCCCACATGCTCGGATTCCGGAAATTTTCGAAGAAAACACTCACCCATAGCCTAAGGATCATTAATATATAGTTTTTGTATGATTTCATGGTGGGAAAGTGGTGAATTTCTCTAAAGTTCATCAACCCTAGGTTTCCACTCTAACCCCTTTGGTTTACAATAATTGGGTGTTAATCTACCTAAGATTGATGTAATAAACCAACATTTAAATGGAAATTACTTACCTCTTAGTAGCTAGGCCGAATACCCTCTTGAAAGCTCTCAAAATCGTCTATGGTGTGGAAGAAATGGTGAAAAATGGTTAAGTCCCGAATTAAATGAGCTAACTGCCTTCAGTGGCCTCGCACCTACGGCTCGAGGACCGCACCTGCGGAATTTGGCAAAGGGACTGGGCATCGCACATACGGAGAGGTTTCCCCACCAGCGGACCCGCTCCTGCGGAGAAGGGTCCGCACCTGCGATCTGGGCCTTCTCACACCTGCGAGGCCTTGACCTCAGGGGCGGTATCGCACCTGCGATCTGGGTAACCGCACCTGCGGTCACACCAGACCTGGTGCACCAACAACTGAAGCTACTGGTTTTTTGCCCCGTTTGGTGTCCGGGAGGCACCTGGGCCCACCCGAGCCCTCGTGCAATTATACAAACAAGTCCTAAATCATATTACGGACTCGCTCGAGCCTTCGGAACACCCAAAACAACGCTAAAACTCAAAATCACTCCTCAAAACCCCTAGAATCAAACTTAAGAATTTTCAAGTTCTTGAATTCGGTTTCAATGCGCCGAACCGACCTATACTACTTGAAATTACACCAAATTTTGCAAGAAAGTCATAAATGACATAATGGAACTATTCCCGATCTCAGAATTCTGTTCAGACCTCGATAACACAAAAAGACGTTCCAAACCAAATTATGAACTTAAGGAAACTCTATTTTCGCTATTTGGCGTCGAGACGCTCCCAGGTCATCCAAAACCCATTCCGGACATACGCACAAGTCCGAAATCATCATACGAAGCTACTAGAATCGGCAAAACTAGATTTCGAGGTCATTTACTCAAAATGTTGACCGAAGTCAAACTTGGCCTTAAAAGCCAATCTGAAGGAACCAAGTGTTCCTATATTACTCTATACACTTTCGAATCCCGAACCACCCGTCCCCGCAAGTCATAAATCATTGAAAGCCGCTATGGGAATTATTATTTAGGGGTAACGGGGTCCGAATATGCAAAATGATCGGTCGGGTCGTTACATAAAACCTCAAGAATGAAGAATGAAGAAGTTATGAACCTGAATGAAGGTCAACAATGAGCAAACAAGCAGTCGCCGCTCGCCGCTCGCCGAGGTCATGAATTCACTGTTTCCCTCTGCTATTGTAGTCGTGAATCAACATCAGTCAATCAATGTTGGAATTTTTAGAGAAGTCTAGGTTAGAAAATAGAAAGGGAAATATGGTAAGAGCAGATACTGCATGTAAATCTTCTTGAGCTCGAAGACTCTAAGGGATTAGCAAATTAGGGGTATTAGGGTGTGGGCTTAGGCTTATTGGGTTGGAAAATAGAAATAGAGTTGGTCTTGGACTAAAATATTTCTATATTTCAGTATACCGAAATACCAAAATATCAAAAACTTAATATCATATACCGTACCGAACTACTGAAATACCACAATTTCTGTACTGAAATATACCGAAATACCGAAAAATGAAACCAAAATACCAAATTAATTTGATCTGGTTCAGAATTTAATTTTTTGGATTTTACACCCATTCCTAAACTTCAAAGCCTAGTGTAGAGTAAAAGCGACTTCCCCAGCTGTGTGTATCCATGGTCGTCCCAGTAACAAGTTGTAGGTGGCGGATATGTCTAGCACTTGGATTCAACGTCGAACCAGGTCGGGCCTATCTGCAGATCAAAGTCGATTTCTCCAATAATAGCTCTCTAAGACCCATTAAATGCCTTCACGTTCATACTTCCCATATGTATCTCATGCAGTCCTTTACCTAGTCTTTTCAAAGTAGTCAGCGGGCATATTTTCAAACTCGAATTTGAACCCCCGTCTATCATAACATTGGCAATGAACTTGTCTTTATATTGCACAGTGATGTGTGATGCTTTGTTGTGACTCCCCTCCGGTGGTAGCTCGTCTTCATGGAAAGTAATCTTGTGGCTCTCTAATACATGTCCTACCATATTAGCCATCTCCCCACTAGTAATTTATCTCGTCCAGTTCACACCTCAAATCAAGGATATGAAACGGTCGATTGTAATAGTAGTACCCAACAAGAGTCGGGGTCGATTTCCACAGGGAGCTATATATGGGAGTTATGAGTATATATTGTAGTGCGTGAGTTTGAATTACCTTAATTTACACTTCCACAAATTGGGGTTGTTTCTATGTCTATTTTAAACTAAGATTGTAAAGTTAAGAAATGAAACTAAGAGATTTTTTTTGTTGGTTTTCAAGTTCTGTAAAAAGCCTAGGGCTATGACCACCACCTAGGTGTTTTCCTAATGGGATATAAACCTTAATGCTTTTTTTGTTGATCGGGGTGTATTATAGCTACCAACTCCCAAATACCCACTCAATACCTCTCGGTCAGAGAGTGATTTTGCCAAATTTGGCTTTCTTAAGTCCAAATGGGTATTGCACAAAACGGTTGATAAAAGCTCAAGTAGGGTTACTACTATCTCTAGGTTGAACCCTTTAATTTGAATTATCAATCTCTAGATTGACCCAATTTCTTGTTAGCCAAGTTTTCCTATACTAAATCTCTCTTTCTCAAGTAGAGACTAAGTCAAATAGGCATGAACTAATGTTTGCAACCATTAATTCCATAATTAAAAGAATGAACAAGGTTAAATAATAATACCCAACCATAAACAAACATTAAACACACAAAACTTTTACACACTAGGGTAGGGTCAACATCCTAGTAAAAATCTAGCTACTCATGCTTGAAATTGAAGGAATAGAAGAAGAAATTCTAATTAAACTCATATTGTAGAATCAAAATGATGAAATCTATGTTAAAATATCTCAAAATATGAAAAACTACTTTAAGAAGCAAAGAGAAACGGCTATTGTAGCTACTGATGTCAAAAGTTGACCTAAATTTGTGAAACTCGTCTATTTATACATGGCTGAAAATTTCAGACAAAAATGCTCTTCGGGAGGTTCTGTGGCTGCACAACTCCATGTGCGGTCCACATAAGTCTTCATCTTGCAGGAGCCGGGATTCTGCGGTTGCACAATTCTCCATTGCGGCTGCAAGGCATTGTTTCTGCGGTCCGAATATTTATCACTGCGGCCGCAATCTGTTCTTCTGCGGTCCGCATCTTTTTTTCTGCGGCCGCATAATTCTTCTGCAGTCTGCAATCTTGAGAGATTCCAAACTTGGAAATTTTGCTCATTCTCTGAAGTTGTTCTCCAATTCGTCAATTGCGGCCGCACGATTTTTTTGTGGACCGCAGTTTACTAGGAAGCCTGTTGGGTTTTTCTTCATTGTTTTCTACCACAGATGGAATTCTGCGGTCCGCACTTTGCAAGTTCTTGTACCTTTTGTTGCCTTGTATTTTGATTACTCCTTTTTATTCAGATTTTATCTCGGTAGTCCAACTTCCAACATTCATGCAATTTTGCATGTTTCATCAGTTCGGGAGCACAATTAAACGCTTTTAGACTAAAACAAAAGCTAAAATGTGCTAATAAGTAGTAAAACTACCCACTTATCAACTCCCCCAAACTTAAGTTTTTGTTTGTCCTGAAGCAAATAAAATAGTTCCCATCTCCACAAGTTAAGGGTCATTCCATCCAATCAAAGGTGAGTCATTCACACATCAATTCGGACCCACAATTACCCACACTACTTATGTATTATCAACAATGCGACAAGTTAAACTTTTATGCATATATAGTTCTAATGTGACACTTGGGTATCAAGAGTTGACTTTATTCATCAAGGAAGCTCGCACTTTCATGTAGGTCATTGTGGATCCCAAACTCCTCCTCCTTTCTTTCCATTTGCCAGTCTCACTTAAGAATTTAAGCACTCAATCCATAGACTTGCGAAAGGTTCACTCATCTCTCTCAAGAGAATGTCGCAAGTACGACTTTAAGTACCATAGGCTTGCCTCATATAGATCGCCACTAATATAAGATCACTCGGCTTGAAATTACGTAGGGGTTATTCGGTATTTACTGAAGGAATTTGGACTAAGGTTGGGTATACTATGGTAGAGCTAGTTCATCTTTCCTTAAGCACTCCATTTTTTTGCTCTCAGCTCATGATTTGCCAATTCTTTGAGGCACTTTCTTTTCCTTGGGGAACTAGAGAGACTTAACATCACTCTGCCTTGATCATGACATTCATTTTCTCCCTCTTTGATTTCTTCATTCTTTGTATCATTACTTTTCTTTGAATCCCTTTAACTCTTCCACTTATTCACTTTCTTTTGCATTTTTCTTTTTGTTCTTTCCCTTTCTTGCCTTTCCTTCTCATCATTTATTTTCTCTTTTTGTGCATTCATACCTCTTTCAAGTTCCCTGTCTCTCCCCCGAACTTACTTTTTTAGCCAATTGATTCACAAGAGTGGTAAGGAAAGCTCGGATGCCAAGAGAGGGTCACGACAAAACGGGTAAATGCTTGTAACATGGTTATCAAGTGAGAAGGGCTCGATGCTCAAATGGGTTGACAAGGGCTAAAAACATTGGTAGGCAATGAAAAATTCAAGCGGGTCAAGGAAAGCCTACAATCACATCTCAAGCAAATAAAAACTTTAGATTTCTCCTTGAAGCACATTTGGGGCAAGTTCTAGACCATTCGCACGGGTATTTGGACTTGCAACAAAAACTCTCACCTCTCACGCAACTGTATTGTTAAAGAGGATAGCGTTGAGGGCCCATAACGACCATATTCAAAATAAAAAATCACTATGGTTCGATTAAACCACTCAATGATTGCCTAAGTCAACACAAGAGTCACAAAGTCACTAACTAGAGCTATTTCTTTCCAAAAATCTTGTTCTTAACCATAAGCACATAGTTAAGTGTGTTGGTACCAAGTGAAGAATGTTTGACTCTTCGAGCATAACTTAATTAGGTATTTTTATCCATTACTACTAATATTATTACCTAAACACCAAAAACGAACTCAATCCCTTATGAAGATTGTCACGCCATCCATCGTTTGAAAGAGTCACCCGGTTCACACAAAATTACCTTTGGAAAGAACCGTGGTATTAAAAAAATTAAAGGCTTATTATATACTAAAACATAAAAAGAAGTTATTAAATCAAAAGGAGGCTACTAATTCAAAAAGAAGCTACCTAGTTAAACACTAACTAATAAGAAAACAAACATAGAAGCTACAAAGCAAAACTATTGAAAGAGTAACGAATATACATAATGAGAGAGTAGAGAGAATCTATATATCTATATAAAGGAGGGGGAAAAGGGCTGACATGGCACCTCTTTTCATACGGGATTGGTATTTATATTTTATCTCCTTTTTTTAACTCTTATACCTTTTTGTTTTTTAACAGGTCGTCTTGAAAGAAGAAACTCTTCCAATTATTTGAGTAGTTATTTCGGAAACTCTTCCTATTCATTTTGAGTAGTTATTCTCTTTTAACTTCTCATTATTTACGCTATAACTTGTAAACTCCATCCCTCTAAAACATTATTCAAAAGTGTAAATATGAAATCTAAACAAACAAATAAAAGTCAGTATTTTTTTTCCTTTTTTCCTTTCTCTTCAAATTTGCAGAGGCTACAACTATCTTAATCATTCTTCTTTTGATGTGGCTTTGGACCAGTTGAGGCAAAATCATCATAATTAGCTTCAGAAGTTTTATTTTTTGTTGGCTTATTTAACACTGACAAAATACCAATGTGAGAAAGCACCACTCCCTTATTTCTTCTTTCAGTTCTTGTAATGATATTTCTTACATGCATTTTCCATGACAAAGGTAAGAACGTTTTATTCAGTTCTAATTCATTCATTGTTTTTAAAATTTTTATTTGAAAACTAACAATTCCATGCGATTTGGTATGTGTTATGTATATGGAAGTTCTTTGCCTAGAGAACATAAAGTTTTGGTCCATCATAGTTATTATCTCTTTAATTTTGTCACAAAAAATTTATGCTTGTTATCACAAGGTCCAAGGTGTTAATACGCCAGTTTCGTGCTTGATGGCCGTGGGATTGTATTTGGTGTAGAAGATAGGACGGTAAATCTCAAAGCTTATCCCTTTTATATTTCTCATTCAGTAATATATGCTTAAGAGAAATTACCTCAATCTCAATATTATTGTTCATAAAGTGAAGTTTCGTGATACTATTGTCTTGTTTCTTACATCACTTCAATTTTGATAATTCACATAAAAGACTCTTTTATTCATTTCTAATTTTTCTTTTGATCTAGGTCTTTTCTTTTTATTATAGGTTACATTATATCACGGGATACCAAAGAAAATTGTCATACTAAACCATGAGATGAAGAAAACATATGTACTCCAAAAAGAAGGCATGGCATATGCTGGTATGGTATTATACCTTTTTTCTTTAATATTTTTGGGTCTCTTTGTTGTCAATCTTATTATGTTCCATTTCTCAACTGTTTGGGGGAAACTGATGTGTTGACACCTCTCTTTAGCCACCAATAGTATTACCCGTGCAAGTGCATCAAAGATTACGAAAGTTTTGTGCTTGATAATACACATTAAAATTCAAAAAAGAGGTATAAATATTTGAGAAAGAACAAGCATGAGAAAATATCAATCCCTACTGATAGTGTTATGACCAATGAATATACAAAAAATAAAATTTTCCAAAAATTGTCACCTTCGGCATCACCAACGTAAGTTTTAGAGATATGCGACGATACAAAGTTTGTATATTTTACTTATTATTGTATTATATATATATATATATATATATATATATATATAGATAGATATATATATATAGCAATAAAAATTCATAATTTTACATTTATATTACTCTATTGGTATTTAATATGTTTAGTTATTTAGATTATACAAGCAGTATACATGGAATAAAGTATGATTTACTAATATTTTTCATAACCGCGCGAAGCGCGGATAGTTTCACTAGTATATACATAATGAGAAAGACGAATAAAATAGTATCAAGTTAATTACATTCCAAATGTCTCAGAATCAGCAAATAAGATCAAATAAACTCCATCCCCCAAATAAAAATAAGCATTGTCCTCAATGCTTACAAAATAAGAGTAAAGGAAGGGAAAGAGTGAAGAAAACTCCCTATGGCTCCTTGACCATCTCTGTGTCCATAGCAGTATCACCGACCTCAGACTCATCCAACTGGATCTTATCATCCTCAACTTCGGGATTGGTTGGGTTGGTGAACATCTGACGTACTGCCTCGACAATGTCAACATCAAGGTCTAGCTCCTCAGAATTCTGATAGGAGTTTTGAAAGCAGTCTCGTAAGTCCATAATGCATCATCAAGCTTCTTTGACCAATCCGTCTGGTAGCGTTCACTGTTTTGGACATGATACTCTTTTTCTAATGGTTGGAAACTTCCACTTGACCGCTAGCTTATGGATGATAGGGAGTCGTGACTTTATGGGTGACACCATACTTTCCAAGCAAAGTGTCAAAAGCCTTGTTGCAAAAATGCGACCCCCCATCGCTTATGATAGCCCGCGGAGTACCAAACCTTGTGAAAATATTCTTCTTCAAGAACACCACCACACTTCTCGCTTCATTGTTGGGTAGATAAATGGCCTCAACCTATTTAGACACATAATCAACCGCGACCAAGATGTAGGTGTTTCCACAAGAACTCACAAAATGACCCATGAAGTCAATACCCCACACATCAAAGATATCAATATCCAAAATAGAAGTGAGAAGCATTTCATTCTTCTTCAAGATTCCCCCATCCTGTTGACATTCATCACATCTTTTCACCACATCACTTGCATCTTTGTAAAGAGTGATCCAATAGAAACCGAAATTAGCACTTTGGCCGTCGTTCTTGCTCTACCATGGTGACCACCATAAGGCGAAGAATGGCAAGCCTCAAGAATAACACTTTGCTCTTTGTCCAGTACACTTCTTCTAATTACCCTATTTGTGCAAATCCGGAAAATGTATGGCTCATCCCAATAATAATCTTGACAATCCCATTTGAGCTTCTTCCTTTTATCTGAAGAGAACTCATTCGCGATGATTCCACACACAAGGAAATTTGCTAGATCCGCGAACCACGGCACATCCTTCATTGAATTAGCCAAGAGTAGCTCATCGGGGAAGGATTCATTGATTTCAAGGCTATCATGAGACCTCTCCTCCTCCTCCAAATGAGACAAGTGATCTGCCACTTGATTTTCACTCCCTTTTCGATCTTGGATGTAAATATCAAACTCTTGCAACAATAGCACCCATCTAATCACCTAGCTTTTGAATCTTTCTTTCTCATAAGATAGCGAAGTGCCGCATGATCCGTATGAACAATAACCTTTTCACCCATCAAGTACGGGCAGAACTTCTCAATTGCAAACACAGAGCTCCGTAATGGTGTAGTTGGCCTGGGCATCATTTATGGTCTTACTAGCATATTAAACCAGATGAAAAATCTTGTTGACGCGCTGCTCCAAAACTGCTCCAACCGCGACATCACTAGCATCGCACATGAGCTCATACAGAATACTCCAACTAGGAGCGGTAATAATGGGAGTGGTTGTCAACTTGAACTTTAGCAATTCAAAGGATCTCATTCAATTATCATTAAAGTGAAACTTAGCATATTTCTCTAAGAGCTTACACAACGGGTTCACCACTTTAGAAAAATTCTTGATGAAACGCCGGTAGAACCTCGCGTGACCTAAGAAACTCCACATGCCTTTTACCAAAGTCGGAGGTGGAAGTTTAGAAATCACCTCAATTTTTGCCTTGTCAACCTCTATACCATTCTTTGAAATTTTTTGGCCAAGGATAATGCCTTCTTCGACCATGAAATGGCATTTCTCCCAATCTACCACAAAGTTTGTTTCTTCACACCTTGCCAATACTCTATCCAAAATTTTCCACGCAATCATCAAAGGGATCCCCGACCACCGAGAAGTCATCCATGAATACTTCAAGGTAGTCCTCGATCATATCCGTAAAGATCGCCATCATACACCTTTGAAAAGTCGCCAATGCATTACATAAGCCAAATGGCATCCGCTTGAAAACGAAAGTACCATAAGGACATGTGAAAGTTGTTTTCTCTTGATCTTCCGAAGCAATAAGGATTTGGTTGTATCTCGAATATCCATATAGAATGCAATAAAGCATGGTCGGCCAACCTATAAAGCATTTGGTCGAGGAAGGGAAGTGAAAAATGATCCTTCCTCGTGACTTTGTTTAGCTTGCGATAGTCCATACACACTCACCAATCGGTCACCGTTCTTGTGGGAATAAACACATTCTCATCATTGGTGACCACTGTCATTCCCCCTTCTTTGGGACACATTGCACAAGAGAAGTCCACAAACTATCGAAAATGGGGTAGATAAACCTGGCATCCAACCACTTGATAATCTCCTTTTTGACCACGTCTTGCATAGCTTCATTGAGTATTATTTGATTTTAATGGATGGTTTGGAATTTTCCTCCAAGTTATTCTTGTTCATGCAAAATGTGGGGCTTATTCCCCGAATATCCTCCAAAGTCCACCCAATAGACTTCTTCCTCTTGTGGAGCACCGCCAATGTAGAGTCAACCTGCACGTTAGTCAAACAAGATGAAAGAATAACTGGTTAAGTAAAACAAAGGCCAAGAAATTCATACCGAAGATGTGGAGGCAATAACTTCCACTCCAAGGTAGGAGGCTTTTCAATTGAAGGCTTTGTAGGAGGAGTTTTCCTATTTTCAAGATCCAAGGAAAGTTTTCGGGGTGCATAGTTGTACGACCCCATTCCTTGCAAAGAGTTCACACATTCCAGGAAGTCATCCATCTCGTCATCATCAAAGTTGAGTAAGACGACCTCCGACATATCACCCACATTAATTGTGACACTTGTATCATCAATAATCACGTTGGTCACTAAATCCATGAAAGAGCATACTTCATTATTTTTTTTTGTCGCATAGATTTGCACACGTGGAATACCACCTTTTCATCACCCACCCGGAAGTGAGTTCTCCGGTCGCCACATCAACAAGATCATTCCTCGTGCAAGGAAAGGTCTTCCAAGAATAATCGGTACCTCATAGTCCACTTCAAAATCAAGAATAACAAAATCCGCTGGAAGAATGAACTTATCAATACGAACCCCTCTTCGATCACTCCCAATGGTCTCTTCATTGTACAATCGGCCATTTTTAATCTCATGGATGTGGGTCTTGGTTTCCCAATTTCCAAAGTCTTGAACACCAACTATGGCATAAAATTGATACTCGCCCCAAGATCATAAAGAGCTTTAGCAAACTCGGCACTTCCAAAGGTACAAGGGATTGTGAAAGTACCAGGAACTTCCATTTTAGGAGCCATATAATGCACAATTGCACTCACTTGATGAGTGACTTTAATAGTTTCAAAATTCATCGACCACTTCTTTGTCATTAAATCCTTCATAAACTTTGCAAACCGGGCCTTTTCTCCAAGGCTTCAACTAATGGAACATTTATTGAGAAACTCTTCATCATGTCAATGAACATTTTGAATTGATTCTTGCCATTTTGCTTGGCGAGCCTTTGAGGATATGGAGGAGGAGGCTTAGGCAATGGTGCCTTATCCTTTTGCACTACTGGTTCTGGTATGTCAATAACATGATCCCTAGACGGGTTCACTTTCTCTTTAGTCTCTTCCACATTGTCATCAATATCAATCCTCACTTCATCATTTGCTTTCACCATATTGTTGGGGATATCCTTCTTCTTCTACCACTTGCTCATCATCCATAAGTTGCCTTTGACTTGAGGTGGGTGCATTCCCACCTCTTTCTCTTCTTGTAGTATCGGCCATGGAATGCCCCATGTTGTTCCCAACCTTTGGGTTCACCACCGTGTCATTTGGTAGTACACCTTAGGACGAGAATTTAAAGCTTGAGAGATTTTCCCCATTTGCACTTCTAAGTTACGGATCGATGTGTTGAGTGAAGCCAGTTGGGCATCAGAATCGGCATTCTTCTCCATAATTTGCTTGAACATGTTATCGATACAAACCATTTCATTGTTGGAGGAACTAGGACCATGGGAAGGATAAGGATGTGGGTTTCTCGGTTGTTGATACATCAGGGGCCTTTGAAAACCCGACCCCCAATTTCCTTGATTGTTACTCCACTTACATTGATTGCTGCCTCCCCAATTGCCTTGGTTATTGTTGTTATGCCAATTCCCTTGATTATTGTCTCCACTCTAATTTCCTTGATTGTTGTTGGTGTGCCAATTGTTTTGATTGTTTCCACCACTCCAATTACCCTGATTGTGAGAATTCCAATTGCCTTGATCAAATCCACTATCATCCTGCACAAAATTGTCCACTATTTGTTGCACTTGTGGACTTCTTGTTCTCCGTTTGTTCACCATCGTACCTACTCCATTCATTTCATTGACTTGCCTCGGGTTTTTCACTTGTTGAAGTTGAGCCTTTTCCAGTTGGTTCATGGTGGTAGTCAACTCGGCTACGGCTTGCCCATGGTCATGCAAATCTTTGTGAAGAAGAGTCACATTGGGATTACCTTGTGGAACATTAGCCCGGGATTGCCACGCTAACAAAGTATCCGCCATCTCATCCAAAATATCACACGCCTCCGCATAAGGCGTAGTCATGAATTTCTCACCGGCAAGTTAGTTCACTACACATTGGTTGGTTGTATTGATCCCCCGATCGAAAGTTTGTTGAATCATGTTTTTCGTCATATCGTTGTTGCGACACTCTTTCACAATTGTTCTATGCCTTTCCTATATCTCGTGTAGTGGTTCATTGGGCTCTTTCTTTAATGCTAGAATTTCATCCTGAAGAATAGCCATGTGACCGGGAGAGAATTACTTGATAATAAATTTCTCCGCTAATTCATCCCAACTATGAATGGAATGATTTGGCAAACGTTCCAACCAATCTAAATCTTTCCCCCGTAGAGAGAAGGGAAAAATCCTTAGCCTCAAATAATCTTGGAGACATTTGTTCGTTTACTTCCCCAACACATATCTACGAACCCCTTCAAGTGTTTGTATGCATTTTGACCCAGTGCACCGATGAAGAACCCTCGTTGCTCGAGCAAAGTGAGCATCACGTTGTTTATTTGAAAGTTGCCCGCCCTAATATAGGGAGGGACTATAGCACTTGCATACCCTTCATTTGGCAACACCCGGTGTGGAGCCGCTCGTGGGGGAGTTGGGGGTGGAGCGAGAACATTGTCATGAGGCACTCGACCTCGTCTATTGGCTTGAGGTTCAAGAGGGACCTCATCCATTTGAACATCCTTAACGTCCACATCCCCAAAGCTATGTTTTCGAGCTTATTGTTTGCCATGATTTCACCTACAATTTCTCAACACGTTTGTAACAAGGAAGGAAAAGAAGATATTCCAAATACACACCTAAATATATAGCTAACTCCGTTTTTGACTCCCCGGCAATGGCTCCAAAATTGATCTCGTCCAATTCACACCTCAAATCAAGGATATGAAACAGTCGATTGCAATAGTAGTACCCAACAAGAGTCGGGATCGATTTCCATAGGGAGATATATATGGGAGTTAGGAGTATATATTGTAGTACGTGAGTTTGAATTACCTTAATTTACACTTCCAAAAATTGGGGTTGTTTCTATGTTTATTTTAAACTAAGATTGCAAAGTTAAGAATGAAACTAATAAAATGTTTTTGTTGTTTTTCAAGTGTTGTAAAAAGCCCTATGTTGTAAAAAGCCCTATGACCATCACCTAGGTTTTTGCCTAATAGGATATAAACCTTAATGCTTGTTTTGTTGATCAGGGTGTATTATATCTATCAACTCTCAAATACCCACTCAATACCTCTCGGTCAGAGAGTGATTTTGCCCAATTTGGCTTTCTCAAGTCCAAATGGGTGTTGCACAAAATCGTTGATAGAAGCTCAAGTTGGGTTATTACTATCTCTAGGTTGAATCCTTTAATTGAGATTATCAATCTCTCGATTGACCCAATTCTTGTTAGCCAAGTTTTCCTAGACTAAGTCTCTCTTTTTCAAGTAGAGACTAAGTCAAATAGGCATGAACTAATGTTTGAAATCATTAATTTCACAAATTAAAGCATGAAGAAGGCTAAATAATAAACGCCCAACCATAAACAAGCATTAAATTTAACACACATAAGGTTTACACACTAGGTTTGGGTCACAACCCTAGTTAAAATCTAGCTACTCATGCTTCAAATTGAAGGAATAGAAGAATAAATGCTAATTAAACTCATATTTTAGAATCTAAATGATGAAATCTATGTTAAAATATCCCAAAATATGAAAAACTACTTAAAGAAGCAAAGAGAAATGGCTATTGTAGTTATTTATGTCAAAAGTTGACCTAAATTTGTGAAACTTTTCTATTTATATAGGGTTGGAAATTTCGGACAAAAATGCCCTTTGGGAGGTTCTGCGGCCGCGTAATTCTATGTGCAGTGCGTAGAAGTCTTCATCTTGCAGGAGTTGGGATTTATTGGCCGCACATTCTCCATTGCGGTCGTGAGGCATTGTTTCTGCGATTCATAGATTTATTACTACGGCCGCAATCTGTTCTTCTGCGGTCCGCATCTTTCTTTCTACGGCCGCAAGGCACTTCTTTTGTGGCCGCACAATTCTGGTGCAGTCCGCAATCTTGAGGGATTTGGAACTTGGAAATTCTGCTCATCCTCTGAAGTTGGTCTCCAATTCGTCAATTACGGCCGCACAATTCCTTTGCGGACCACAGTTTGCTAGGAAGCTTGTTAGGTTTTTCTTTATTGTTTGCGGCTGCAAATGGAAGTTTACGGTCCGCACTTTGCAAGTTCTTGTGTATTTTGTTGCCTTGTGTTTTGATTACTCCTTTCTGAGTCGTATTTCATCTCGGGAGTCCAACTTCCAACATTCCTGCGATTTTGCACATTTCATCAAGTTCAGGAGCATAATTAAACACTTTTAGAAAAAGCAGTCAAAACATAAGCTTCACTTAATACCTTCATCAAGGCATTCTTGTGCGCATTTGAGTTTTGCAACAGCGATAGTATGGATATCTGGGCGGGCGTCTTATTCGGGTGATCAACAACTGAGTATTCCCTCACCTTTGTCCAAAGATCATTAGTGCTTCCACGACATGTGGCTTAGATGTGGTTTCTTTGCTTGTTCCTCCAAGATTCTCGGGTGTATAAACTTTGCAGTTTGGTCATTCCTTGTGCAACACCGGTCTCTTCCATCTCTGATTTTCCTTTTCTTCTCCCCTCCGCAACATAAGACAACATCAGACTTGTAGGACGGTCTTGAAGCTAAAATCATAGTGAAGGGCATAGCTACTCGACCTTAACCGGTGCCTAGGTTTGCACGACAATTGGCGAGAGGGTGACAAGAGATGTTTTGGGAGCGTCCCCCTCTCGAATAAGTCCTATGGATCCCCCTGATCCCATTCTTCATCAGTTTCCATCACATTCACTCGTTTGTATCTATGATCAGGAATAGGGTTATTGCAGACATTCGGCAGGGCCTCCTTGGCTTGTATGACTTTCGTGTCAATCAACGTTTGTATATTCTCCTTCAAAATGAGAAATTCCTCAACGGTATGACCCTTCATGCCTGAATGGTAGGCACAAGTTTTGTTGGGGTTAACCCATTAGGAAGGGATTTCAACAACAACAGTAAGAATAGGGGTGACATAACCAACGACCTTTAGTATTTCATACAGTTGGGCTATGGGTTCAGCAATAGGGGTGTATTTTTTAGGAGCTCTGCAGTCAAAGTTTAGTCGTGGCTTTGGGTAGTTTTGGCGGGCAAGGGGAGGTGAATGGTAATATGCATGTTGGGTGTTATAGGTATGGTAGATGGTGGTAGGGTATTGGTATTTTGGAGGTGAGGGTTGGTATGTGGGTGGAGATGTTTGATAGGTAAGAGGAGACTTAGGGCCCTGGGCTACCATTACGGCACCCACTACCTCCTTCTTAAAAATACCTCCTGACTGTAAAGCTTTGTTGGTGGCTTGCAGTACCTCAAAGTTGGTTGCCATAATGCTCTTGATCCCTTATTCTATTCTTTCTCCCAACTTGATGATGTCGGAGAACTTGTGATTTTCTATAACCATGGATTCTGAGCTCTAACGAAGAACTTGTTCATTTGTTCTTTTTCAAGTGGTGCCTCACTTGGTGGCCTCTGATCTCCTACGAGTAGCATACTCGCGGAAGATTTCTATTGGTTTTTTCTTGAGGTTCTAGATATAGAAAATGCCTGGCGCGTTCTCTGTGTTGAACCTGAATCTATCTATGAAATCAAAGGCCATGCTCACCCAGTTCGCCCACTCCTTCGAATTCTGGCTAATATACCAAGATAAAATATCTCATGAAGTCTTCGCATGAATAGTTTCATGCAGATTTGTTTATTCTTGCCCACTCCTACAAGATTGTCACAGTAGGTTCTCAAATGAACCTTAGGATCACCGATGCCATCAAACATCTCAAACTTAGGAGATTTTTAACCCTCTGTCAGTTCTACATCTGGCTGGATACATAAGTCTTGGTAGTTCAAACCTTCAACGCCCTTCCCACCTTCGACACTCTAGACTCTCCCTATCAGTTTCTTTAGCTCTTCCGTCATGTTTCAAATGAGCAGGTCCTTCTCAGTTGGTTCAGGTTTGTATAGGATTTATTGCGGGGTATGGGGTAAGGTTTCCATGTATATCGGGTTGCATTGGTGTGTTACTGGAACTTGGGTTTATGTGTGATCATTGATCGAAGTTTGGGTATCGGGGGTAGGTTTTGGTGCATTTTAAGGAGTGTGATAAGTGGTGGTTTGCGGATACTGGGTTGGGTGATAGTGGTGGTGTTGAGGGTTTGCACTGGTGGTGGGTTAAGGTTTTGAAGGGATACGGGATTGTGATACTAGTACGTTGGAGGAGGATCCTATGGAGCTATGGGTGGTGTATTTTGGGATTGGGTGTTTTGCAGTGGTGTTTGATTCTAAGTGGGTGTGTTTTGATGGTTGATGTCAGGAACATTTAGAGTGAGAGAGAGATTTGTGAGATTTCGAACCTGCTCAAGCTCACCTTGTAACTCCAAGATTTTTTGTGCCAACCGTAGGACCAACTAATTCTGTCTTGGCATACTTCTTCCATCTGAGGTTTCAACATTCTCTGCCATGGTACCATTGTCTTTTCAATTACCACTTAGTTCATTCATCTTTCCTTTGCCTTTGTCTTTGCTTTTTGGGTCGCTAGGTGGAGGACCTATGGATCTGGTGTAGTGTGTTGATTATGCCAGAATGCACGAATCAAACTTTGGGAATGGGAGTAATCAAAAGAAAGAAAAACAAAATGTAACCAAGTCAGTAAGACGAAGTAAAAAAGTGTTTGCAATATTTAAGCATGTGTCACGTAAGGAAGTGCAATAATTCACGTCCTAATTTGGGGACCTCATTGTTCCTGAGGCAGGTTTAAGCGACACATAGACTTGGAGAAAATTCATGTCATTGCTGCCCCATTCCATTAATGCGAAAACAAGCCAAATAAATCTTTCACTAAATCGAAATAATAATTATAAATTTACTAATGGCATTAAGCCTTATTACATCGAAATATAACAAAATCTAATCTAAAAAGTAGTAAAGAACATTATCTCCTAGTCTACTTGGTCCTCGAAGGACCTTCTCCATGCTTGACTCTTTTGACTTCATCAATCACATTTCCCAGATCGCGCATGTGAGTAGCAAATAAGCCATTGCCAGCTTCTCTCCTTCAACCTGGTCCATGCCTTGATAATCCCAAAGTCTTTTTCTCATCTTCCCCTCTAACTCCATCAATCCTTGATCTAAATGCTCTAACCTCTCTGTCGACTTATTTTCAATCTCCTTACATTCTTTGATCGCCTATATATCCACCTTATGTTGTTCTAAATGCTTAGCTTTAGATTCGAACACTCTTTTACGTAGCCTCTTATACTTCACATGTGCCTCAACCACCTCATATATGATCCTATCTTTCAGATTGACCCCCGGTTTGACGTCATCGGCTATGTCGTCTTCCAACCATGAGAGATAGTTGTACATATGACCGACATGATACTTGTCTTTCTCAATAGTCTCTATCCATGATGATTATTTGAATCTGCTTTATACTAAACCATGTTGGAAACCAGAGGTATGACTTGTTTCCTCCCAATTTGCTTCATTACCCTTATAAGAGTGTAAGGGTAAATGTCTCGCAGCCCGATCAGTACTAAGTGAGTGGTTCCTTTGGACCTGATGATGAACTCGCTACTAGGAAATCACTCAAACATCCAATCACTTGCTCGTCTGTCAGATTACTGAAGAAACGAACCCAGCGTACAACATTTCCTGGATTTGCAAACCTGTCTGGAATGAATGACATCTTCTTTGGATGATGACTGGCTATGTAGTCATTTAACGGCCTGTGTAGAAGCTCCGACAATAATCACCCCTCCGAAAGTGTTCCAGCAGCCAAACTTGTAGCAAGAGATTACAATCCTTAAAGTATCTGAACACATGCTTGCACTGATTAAGAGCACGGTACATCTCAACTAACATCATCGGGATGATAGTGTAATTTCTGCCCTTCGATATCCTCCGTTGAGGTCCTGACATGGCTAAGCGAGTATGAATTCTTCCCTCTTGCATTGGAAGATCAACAAACCCAAAAAATAGACTATGAAGACATAGACCCGACGGTGCACCCATCCCAAAGAGGTAATGGCTAGCTCCCCATGATGCAGGCGATATGATTTTCTATGCCCATACTGCTCATATAGAAATTCAAAGGGGATGTATGATTTCTTCAGGTAGACCGGTTCGTTGTTTTTCTTAAAACCAGCCTTCAGAAAATCACGTGGGATGCAATTTTCTGGCACCAATAGAACCGGACTATCCCATGATAACTTGGCGAAGACCCCAATTTCTTCCCGGAGAGGAGTCATTTCTATTTTGCCAATTTGGAAAAAACCTTTCTTTTCATCCTAGAACATGGTGGCTACCTCAATTAGTCCCCTGTTGGGTTAGATATTCAGCAAAGATGGCAAGTTACCCAGTACTCTCCTTACATGATTTCTGTCACATGGTGCAAGGCCGTTCCTGTTGGTCCAAGAAAGAGAATAGTTTTGAAGATTGACAAAGGAACTCAGAGATGAACCAGGTTCATCACTGGAGACATAGACACATGCAGAATTAAAGGCACGTGAGGTGCACATGCAGGAGATAAATGAAATATGGGAAATAAGAGATATATCCTGATCGAAAAGATTGAAAAATGATAAGGAGAAGTACTCCTTACTCAATAAGAATAGAATCTAAGATAAGGAAGGATTTGAAGACTTGAGTTTGACTAGAACTCTAGGAAGAGTTGCATTAGGATTCTAGTTAATTCCTTATCTTCTAACTCCTATATATTGCAGAATGTTCTTATTGTAAAGAGACACACAAAATAGAACTTTATCAAGAATTGAGAGCAAAATTCGTGAAGAAATTTTCAAGTAGTTCGAGCCAAATTGGAGAGTGCGAATCTGGAGCTACTTGAACCAGATAGAAGAACCAGTTCCATCTGTTGTCTTTTAGTCTAGTTTATTTGTAGTAAGTGTTTACAAATTGTACCTTTCAGCTTATCTAGAAGAAATTGTAATAGGTACTGAGTATTCAAGTTAGAGTTAACTTGAAGCTTGTCGCAAATAGCTAGAGGCTAGTTTGCCACAAGGGGATTAGAGTTAGTCCTTAGGTTTACAAAAGAGTTTATTTTGTAAATGCTGTTTGGCTCGTTGATTTAGTGAAGAGTTGGGGAAATTCCTACTGGAAAGTAAGTCGTGGTTTTTTCACCTTTTGAGCCAGGTATTTTCCACGTAAAATTGTTGTGTTCCTTTATTTTCTGCAATTATTATTTCGCAAACTATAGGAGTTGGAACACATAGAAGAACCCGGTCCTTCTATAACTACTGCACGCAAAAATTAGTCACCACACAAATCACCCCCCTCCTATGGTGTATTGACATAGATAAATAACAATTCCACCAGTCAATTAGCAGAGCCGGGATATTCTGGACCATACCAAACCTGGGGATTTCGTTCTTCATTTTCTGCAAAACAAATAAAAGTTAGCCATTGTCCCCCTCCAGATTCAACTATTTGCACAATAATGGTCAACATGTTGGCACGTTTTCTCCAAATAATGCATATTATATTATGGTGTCCTTTGGGATTATGAAAATCCTATTGGAGTTTGGAGAAGGTTTATCTAAGCGGGTTGATGTGTCAATGAAGTTTCAATCCATACTAGGTTTAGCATGATGCATGTACATTTCAAATCAGAGTGTGGTTTCTAGAAGGGTCTAGACTGGTACTATCAAGTGGAAAACTTGAGTGGGAAAGGCATAGGACCGTTGACTGCACCGCTAATCGACTAGTCTATTGCTAATAAGCCTTTCTGGTTTAAAAAGGGTATTTTTAGGGAAGCGCGTACACTCATCAAGCGCCGCTATGTTGATAATGAGCAAGAGTAGAGTATGACACGAGAAACATGCTTTATGAAAAATAGTAACATGTTGCCAAATATTTGCATGATGAAAGTGCGTAAACACCAAATAATATGAACAAGAGAAAGAAAAGAAAAAAAGGAAAGACAAAAGAGATAAGTCAGTTTAACTCATGAAAATGTGCGAGAACGTAATTAAATGAAGCAAGGGAGATAGGAACGGGAGAGAAATGATATAGCAGTCTTAAACAAGATGATAGAAATGGAGAGGGGATGTACATGTCATAGCAATTTAAGCAAATAAAGGAAATAAAGAGAAGATGTACATGTCATAGGTTTTTAAGCAAGTAAGCCAAATAAGGAGGGGATGAATATGTCATCAAATAATCTATTAATCCACATAAGACAACTTCATTATGGTGAGAGCCTAAGTATACCCCCAACAGAGTCGCCATGCTATCGCACCCTTTTTTCTCTTGAAAGCGGGTTTCGACATGTGACAACTCTTTTAAATGGGTATTAAAAGAGAAGAGTCTTCACCTAACAATTTTGAGGTGCGTTAGGGAACCTATTTGTAAATAACTTTATTTAATTAGTCTAGTCACCAAAGATCGAATAGGGGATCAAATTACCTCAAATAGAAGGTGTTAGTCACTTTTCGAGGTCTACAACTGTGGGTCCCCTCCAAAATTTACACTATGAAGGATTATTGGATTATAATTGTCCTATGTGATCGTGTAAGTGAGGGAAGACATGGAATTTTAAAAGTTCTACTATGATGTAAACAAGTGTAAAGAAAATTGCACAAGAATTAAATTGTGTATACAAGTCTTTAGAGGTTACATGATACGACTTAATTGTTCTAATTTCAAGAGACAAAGTGCGAACAATAAACATATAAAGGAAGGGGTCCTTAGTTTCTTAGCCTAAAGGATCACCCTGTGCAACATGAATAATACTTCGCAACTCCCTTAGGGTAGGGGTTGCTTATATTATTCGTCAGGCACAGACTATCATCTCCTTCTACACAATTACTATGTTAAAGTTGTTTACCTAGAATGCTCTAATTCAATTCTAACTTGTGTCCTATGCGTGCACTACCCCTCCCATGCCTATGGTCCATGAGGCTTTGGACCTACTATTTAGATGGTTCTAGACTCTACTTAGGGTTCTCAAAAGATAAAACTAGGCGCACATTAAAAACACATAGGACTACACATAAAGACAAAGATGGCTCAAGTTAGCCTCCACACATAAACAACAAATGCACACGGGCAAATTCTTATATTAGGAAGTATACAGTCTCAGAATTAAGACGTATTAGAGTCATTAAGTCCCATAGATATGGCTTTTATGTGATTCTGATTTCAAGTGTCGTACATGCAGTGCTGCTTTTTTAGACCAACGAATTCGCAAATTACAGGTATTACTAACCCTATAGGCATGATCTCTAAATTGGTTGCGTAATGAAGTAGTAAAATTGTTTGAATACTCAGAATTAAAAACGTTTGATTCTATAGACTCTTCCAAGGCGAGTAACAATATCCTATAGGTAGGATTTCTAATACTTGGTGTTTGAACTCGATTTTATCATGCTTGTTCCTATATGCATGTCATCCAGGCAGGCAGTATAATAAAATAACAGAAGTGGTCGACTAGTCAATTAGTTAAAGCCCTATAGTCATGGTATCTAGATGAGCATTAGCGAAGGCATGTATTATTGCATCATATAGGCATGCTGTCTAATAACTAAGCAAGTAATTATTGGTGTTTGATTCTTATAGACATGTTGTCTAATAGCTCGCAGCAGTAGACATGGAAACATATACAACAATTACTCAAACCAACATGCTTTGAATAGTGTACATGTATTATACAAGTGCACAAAGTTGAAGCACGTCAAACAGATAGCAGGCTAAGCAAATAATTCCTATGGACAGGTTTTCTACACATTTAGGTGAAAATTAAAGTATACCCGCTTCCCCCATTTCACTAACTCCCCAACTATTTGTTTACAAATTATTAGAGGCTCATATAAGTAATACGAGTACAAATATTACACAAGGAACCTCTATAGGCCTAAAAATAGGCCCAAGCAGAAGTAACCCAGTAATGAATGGGCCTTCAACATACTATTTCACTCGAATAGCAGGCCCAAATCCAAACACATCTCAAAACAGGAGAGTATGTCCATTTGCATAACCCAAAGCCACACATGGACTCATATCAAGCCCAACAATTACAATATTGACCATTTAACCAAATAATTTAATGGACCATACATGAAAATCAACTAAACAGCCCTAAAGCAATACTTCACAGAGACATGATTGGGTGGCATTCAGCAAAATTCATAAACACATTGGCATTTCAGAAGCAGGATTGATCAAGCAAAGAACGAGAAACTAGGAGAGTCAATAGACTTGATTTCCAACATGGTAAATGCAACATAGGTCAAATCATTAAGCAGGTAACAACATGATAAAGATAGACATAACACTGGGAGAGTTAGGGAGACATAACTTTTGGAATTATCAGGGTAAACATATTAGACACATACAAGATGCACATGCTAAGTGAGTTCAAAATAGAGCATGATCCATAATTAGCCTAAAAAGGATTTCAAACCTAGGAATCTAAGTCATAAAGGTCAGACAGAGTCGTGGCTAGGGAATGTCAATTACACATAACAAACAGGAAAGCAATCAATCAATAAGAAACCTAATCATGTTGAGTATAACACAAAGATCCCTAATAAGTGATCAGAACCGTAGAGAAAACTTAAAGACATACAAAATCACTCAAGCTAAACATACTGAGCATACATTGAAGTTTAAAGTCCAGGCAGGTTGTGACACTAGGAGATTTAGAACTGTAGAATAGCTTTGAAGCAAGTAAATTGCCAATGAAAAGAACACAGTACTGTTGATTCACCAAATTCAAACAACATGGATATGTAGAGCATTGAACACAAGCAAAAGAAGATAGAATTTCAAAAGTCAAGATACTCACCAGTTTGCATATTTAAACAAACAAAATAGAAGAGAAAACTAAGTGCTAGTAACAACTTGAATATCAGCAACGAAGAGAACAACCAAAGTATTCTTTTTTGTCCTATTCAACTTGAAACCTTTAGACTTCAGGGTCTGTCGCCACACCTCCAACTTAGCATTAACCTTACCGCGTTGTAATGACATGAACAGTTGTTTTGATAATTAACGACTCATTCGGTGACTTAGGGTATCGAGCAACTTTTTATTGTGTATTATGACTTGCTTGTATGGTCAGATTCGATTTTCGGGTGATTCAGGATTGAATTGGAAGAATAGTTCTTGTGTTAGAAGTTTAAGTGGAAAGAGTTGACCGGAGTTTGACTTTGGTGTAGATAACTTCGGAATGGTATTTTGATGATTCCAACAGTTTCACATGGTGATTTGGACTTAGGCATGTCCAGATTTGGAGGTCTGTAGGTTGATATGATGCTTTTGGAAAACGTTGAAAAGTTGAAAGTTTGGAAGGTTGAGAGGTTTGATCGGGAGTTGACTTTGTTGATATAGGGTTTAGATTGTAATTCTGGGAGTTGGTAGAGCTCCGTTGTGTCCTTTGGGACTTGCATGCAAATTTTGACGTCATTTCTTTTTTATTTGGTATAATCTGGCGGTAGTTGTAGAAGTTGGAAGTTCATAGTTCATTAGGCTTAAATTTAGGTGTGATTCGTAGTTTTTTTAATGTTTTTTGATGTGATTTGAAGCCTCGATCATGTCCGCGTTATGTTATGAAACTTGTTGGTATGTTCGGATGGGGTCTCGAGGGCCCCAAGTGTGTTTCGGACGGGCTATAGGCCATTTTCTCATGCTTTGGATTGCTGATATGATATCTGGCGCCTTCTTATTCGTGATTGCGAGTATGATATCGCGTTCGCGAGTATGTGACCGCATTCGGGTAGCTTGGAAGACTTTTAGCTTCGTGTTCACATGTTGTCTTTCGCGATCGCGTTGAAGGTAAGGTAGGAATAGGCATCAGGCAATTTCCCTTCGCATTCGCGGGTACGCAGACACGTTCATGCAGGGGCTGAGGTCTTGGTCACCGCATTCGAGACCGTTGAGTTGCGTTTGAGAATCACGATTTGGCAGCTGAAGGTTTTGTTCTTCTCGGTCGCGAGGGAAGTTCCACGATCGTGATGTGTAATATCTAGGCAGAATATAAAAGTACTCTATTTCGAGGGCTTTGTTATTTTCATCACTTTTTGAGTTAAAGAGCTCGATTTTGGGTGATTTTCATGTTTTGGATTATGGTATTGTTCTTTACCCGTATTTGATCATATTTCATAATTCCAACTTTGTTTTTATCAGTAAATTAGTGATTTGAATTGGGAAAAAATGAGGATTTTTGTAAAAACTTTCTAGAATGTAAAATGATGATTTGAATGCCGATTTGATGTTGGAATTGGATAATTTTAGTATAGTTAGATCGTATCGGAATAGATGTTCGAATTTTATGAGTTTTTCCGGGTTCCAAGGTGCGGGCCTGGGGTTGACTTTTTAGTTTTCACTAAAGATTGAAGCTTTATTATACAAAATTATTTCCTATTGCTTTTATTTATAATATTAAGTTATTTTGGCTAGATTCGAGTCGTCCGGAGGTTGTTTCACACGAGAAGGTCATTTTAAAGTTTTGATTTAGCTTCTTTGAGCTAAGTATCTTGCCTAACCTTGTGTGAGGGAACTAGTCCTTAGGATTTAAGATTTATTGTTTTATTGGAATTGTGTGAAAGACGTGTACACGAGGTGTCGAGTGCGTACTCAGACTTATATGTGGAAATTGACCGGTTTAAACTCTTAGGCTTCTTTCATGTATTTATTTGAAATTGTTAGCATATATCGTATCCTTTACTTGTCAATTTTACTCTTATATGCTTTATTTGAATTTGTTACCTCTTTTATTGTAACGTGACCTCATTTATTATTGAGTTACTCTTAATTGAAATTATTATTACATGATATCCTTTCGTTGTCGGGATATTCTCATGCATTTAGACGTAGTTGCTAGTTCATGCCATCTCTTTAATTGTTAGCTTATTTCACATACTAGAATTTGGAAATTTTCCATTTCATGGAAATACCTTTCTTATTGAGTTTATTCTTAAGCAATTAATTGAAGTTGATGTTATTGAAATTCATTAATCTATTTTAATTGAAGTTGTGTTTAAAGGTGGTGTTGTTCATTGTTGAGTTACGTTCCCGTTCATTTTGTTGTTATTGAGATTCTATACACATTGTGTTTGAGTCGTTGGCTATGTGATATGGTGGTTTTTGTATTGTCGTTTTGGAAAGGTTGTGACCTATGGTCACCTGTGGTATGAGTTAATATGTTGTGTTGGTAGCACTTGTGAATTATTGTGTGGATTGGCTGTTGTTATGGGGAGCATAAGGGTGGCATCTCACTGTTGTTGTTATGCGGTGCATAAGGATGGCATCTCACTATTGTTGATTGTTCGGAGTGATACGGGTGGCTAATGTGTTATTGTCCGGACGGAGCGATAATGATGGCTATTATGCCAAATGATACAGGTGTCTATCAGAGTGATATGGATGGCTAATGATATTGTCAGGGCTGAGTGATATGGGTGGCTATCGGAGAGATAAGGGTGGCAATGTCAGGGATGATGTATGATGGCCTGGGAGAATTATGTTGACGATATTCGTATGATGATATGATTTTTCTTGTGTATGTCATACACCTTACGTGACATCTTGTGTTGCTTCGATGAGCTAATCGATTTCTTTGATATTACTTGTTGACTTGGGTTGTAATAGTACACTAGCACAAGTATACACCGTAGCATGCCACTTATATAGTTCAGGAGTATGAAACTTGATATTTATTGATCATGCCCATATATTCTTTTATTATCTGCTTTCATTGTGATAGTGAATAGATTGTGATTGTGAGGATATGATCATACCAGATGGATCGAGATATTGGCACTTGAGTTGTCCGTGCAATTATGATTAGAAATGTGGGTACAAGATGTCGTGAGCATATGATTTGTGGTTGAGACTTGTGACTTGTGATTATGAGATGAGGTATCTCAGAGTAATTCGTTGTGAGACTTGTGTTAGAACGGCTAGATTAGTAGATTTTTCCTTATACGTTTTCCACCGGTACTTTAACAGTGTTCTTATTACCTTATTGTTTATATCATATATTGATTCTTGTTGCCATTTACTGATTCCTGCTTTCATTATTAGCTTTATACTTTATATTGCATATGCTATTTTGACTAGTAGGTGTCTTGACTTGTACATCATCACTACTCCACCGATGTTAGTCTTCATACTTACCGGGTACCGATCATGGTGTACTCATACTACACTTTTGCATATTTTTGTGCAGATTTAAATATTGGAGATATCGGACCCGGGCAGAGTTAGCTTATCAATCGCAAGGATTCAAGGTAGAGTTGCTTGGTCATCATAACCCGTTGGAGTCCTTTCCTTTTATTGTATTGTCATCTTAATCTCCGAACAATATTGTATTTTGATTTTTGAGATATTTTTATGTATCCAGCTAGAGTTCGTGACTCTGTATTACCTAGTCTTGGGAGGTTGTTGTAATTATTTCCATGTAGACTTGTTCATCTTTATTTCGGTTTTATATTAAACTTTGTTTTAAAATTTCATGGTTAAACTAGCTTAAATTATGGTAAGTAATCGATGTATCTAGTCTTAGAGACTAGGTGCTATCATGATGCCTAGGGCGGGACTTTTGATCGTGACACACATGTCTCGTCAATCAACACTATATTATATGAAAATAACATACACCAAGGTACCTCTCCTTGGATGTGTCGCATCAGCACATCCATCGCTAGGACAAATAAAAATGGGCTAAGAGTTGATCCCAGATGCAACCCATCACCACTGGAAAAAAAAGCTGCTACTGAATGTGAACAAAGTCAATGAGATGGAATCAACTCAATAGAATTAG
>ML362739.1:0-66678 GCA_005239505.1 Nicotiana paniculata | reverse complement strand
GGGCATTGGTCAGCCCAAATGACATAACCAAAAACTCATAATGACCATATCTGGTCCTGAAAGTAGTCTTCGGAATGTCAGGGTCCCGAATCATCAACTGGTGATACCCCAACCTCAAATCGATCTTGGAGAACACCCTAGCTCCCTGAAGCTGATCAAACAAGTCATCAATACGGGGCAAAGGATACCGGTTCTTCACTGTAACCTTATTCGGATGCCTATAATCAATACACATGCGCATGGAGCCATCTTTCTTTTTCACAAAAAACACCGGTGCACCCCAAAGGTGACACACTAGGCTGAATGAACCCCTTATCTAAGAGTTCCTGGAGCTGTTCTTTCAATTCTTTCAACTCCTCTGGTGCCAGGCCGTAAGGTGGAATAAAGATAGGCTGAGTGTCTGGAACCAAGTCAATAGCAAAATCAATATCCCTGTCAGGTGGCATGTCTGGCAGGTCTGTAGGAAATACGTATGAAAAATCACAGACTACAAGAACAAAATCAACAGAAGAAGTCTCACTACTAACATCCCTCACAAAAGAATGATAAGACTCACACCCTTTCTCAACCATACAGTGAGCTTTCAAATAAGAAATCACTCTACTAGGAACATGCTCTATAAACCCTCTCCACTTAATTCTCGGAACTCTGGGCATAGCTAGGGTCACGGTCTTAGCGTGACAATCAAGGATAGCATGACATGGTGATAACCAATCCATGCCCAGAATTACATCAAAATCAACCATACTGAGTAACATCAAGTCCACTCAGGTCTCCAGACCCACAATATATATAAGACATGACCGATACACACGGTCCACAACAATAGTATCGCCCACCGGAGTCGAAACATGAACAAACGTAACTAAAGACTCACGGGGCATATTAAGAAAGTGGGAAAAATAAGATGAAACATACGAGTACGTGGAACCAGGTTCAAATAAAGCTAAAGCATCACTGTGACAAACTGAGATAGTACCTGTAATCACCTCATCTGAGGCCATAGCATCAGGCCTAGCTGGAAGTGCATAAATACGTGGCTGACCTCCACCTGCTCGACCTCCCCCTCTAGGGCAACCTCTAGCTTCCTGACCACCACCACTGGCTGCTGAGTAGGTGGTGAAGTAACTAGGGCTGAAGTCGAGGGCTGAACCCTCTGCCGAGATGAACTACCATGACGACCGGGACACTGCCTCCACTCATGTCCGAACTCTCCACACTCATAAAAACCACCTGGAGCTGGAGATGAAAATTGACGAGAACCCCTGCCACCATGATAACCACCAGACGAACCATGTATAGAAGAACCCTGATGAGATGATGCTCTAGAGGAGCTCTGAGCTGGAAGGGCATTAAAAGATGAACGACCCTGATGAGAGTTGCGAGGACCCAGCCCCGAAGATATGCCACTGTAAGCGGGCAAACTGGCTGTGGAGGTCTAAATGGACGACCTCTGTTGTGTTGAAACTGCCATCTGGAAGAGGCACCACTGAAGCTACCTGATCTCCGAGGCCTCTTGGCCTCCCTCTCCTCACGCTCCTGCCTGCGAACCGACTCAATGTCCCGAACAATGTCAACTACCTGCTCAAATGTAGCTCCAGACACTCTCTCCCTGGTCATCAAAATCCAAAGCTGATACGTGAGACCATCTACAAACCTCCTGATCCTTTCCCTGTCAGTAGGGACTAACTCCGAAGCATGTCTAGCCAACTCGGAAAACCTCATCTTGTACTAAGTAACCGACAACTCTCCCTGGAACAACTGCTCAAACTGTCTACACTGGTCCTCTCTGTGGGACTGAGGAACATACTTCTCCAAAGAGAGCGTGGAGAACTGCTGCCAGGTGAGCGGTGCTTAACC
This sequence comes from Nicotiana paniculata, assembly GCA_005239505.1. Classification (NCBI taxonomy): domain Eukaryota; kingdom Viridiplantae; phylum Streptophyta; class Magnoliopsida; order Solanales; family Solanaceae; genus Nicotiana; species Nicotiana paniculata. The sequence goes on along the minus strand of ML362739.1, from coordinate 64,818 downwards.
AACCGGCCTACGCCTCTCAAATGCCTCCCACCAAGTGAAAGCAGAACATGCAAACTGAAATGTAGCAAATGAGACCCCGGTGGTCTCCAAAATACCAGTATTACGTAGTATACTCTGGCACTTATCTAGAAACCCTTGGGCATCCTCGCCCTCTGTACCGCTAAAAGTCGGAGGATGAAGTCTGCTGAACCTCTCCAGCCTGTGCTGCTCATCCGCAGGCATAGCAGGAATCACATAGTCCTGAACTGGGGCAACCTGGGACTACCCCCGGTGACTGAATACTCTATACATGCGGCTCATGTGTCCGGACAGCTGGAGTCTAAACGCCTCCCCCGGCCTGAGCTGCAGTGGCAGTAGTAGATGTAGTGATTTCCTGAGCCAAACAGGTACACACCGTCAATATTTGAGCCAGGGTCCTGAAGACCCGAAATAACCATAGGCACTGCCGGTACCTGAGCATGTCCCGCTGGAGCACCATCGGCGGGAACCTGATTCTGAATGACAGGGGAATCCTGTGGTACTGTCCCGGCTGCTGCACGAGCTGGTCCCCTAACTCCACCACGGCCCCGACCCTTTGTGGGTCTGGCTGGTGTCTGGTCACCCTGATCGGTATTGCTTATCCTCACCATCTTTGAGAGAATGAAACAACATGAGTTTAGATTTCAAGAACCAATAGATTGGCACAAAAGAGTTCAAAAAAATGAGATTTTACCTAAAAGTTCGACAGTCTCTCGAAGATAAGTACATACGTCTCCACACCGATCCGCAAGACTCTACTGAACCTGCTCATGACCGTTGAGTCCTATGCAACCTAGGGCTCTGATACCAACTTGTCACGACCCCAAATCCTAACAGGTCGTGATGGCGCCTATCGTGAAACTAGGCTAGCCAACCATCACCTAATTACTCATTCATTCTATTATAATACTTCAAGAATCAACAATAAGCAGCAAACAAAACATTAAATTATCTCTTTAAGTCTTTACGCCCCCATAATAATCTAACAGTCTAAACAACTCTCTCAAGACTGGAGTCAATGATCATGAGCATCTAAGAAATAAAACTAACTTTGCTAATGTATTAATCAATGTCTATGAAATAAGTACTAATTCTATAAAGGAAGGGAAATGGAGAAGCTGCGGATTCTGGACAGCTACTTCGAAATCCCGTAAATGCTGAAAGCGAACGAAGATAGCTACTGCTCCGAACTGGTACCTGTATCTGCACACAAGGGTGCAGGGAGTAATGATGAGTACGCCAACTCAGTAGTAATGAAAATAAATCACAGTCCGAGAAATACGAAACACACATCCCAGATACACCAATTCACAAAAATAGTAAAACACCAAGTCACCATAAAGTATTCATCAAATACATAAGTTTGAAAACCAATTTCCAGAAATCCTTTGAAACAAGTATAATTTGAATATATATTAGTAAAATCAGTTTGAAAAACGAAGTGAATCGCAGTCAAAAACTCAGTAAAATCATCATAAATCTGCCCCTCGGGCCATAATCATTTCTCGTAAAAATTTCCCTCAGCACCTCACCATCACTCAGTATTAGCCCAGCGGGCAACCTCACAATCACTCAGTATCAGCGCAGCGGGCAATCTCACAGTGACACAGTATCATCCCCGCGGGCATCACTCGCACTCAGTAGGTACCTGCACTCACTGGGGGTGTACACACTTCAGAGGGGATCCTACAGCCCAAGCACTATAACAAGCCACATCATTGCACAAATAACTTACAATATTGGCCCTCTGCCAGCCACATCATGGCATAAATCACTCACAATATTGGCCCTCGGCCTCTCTCGTATCATAACATCCTCACAATATTGGCTCGCAGCCTCACTCAGTCAGAAACTCTCCACATGCCACTCGGGTCATCATTATACCGGGTTCTCGACCCAAAATAGAGTTTCATTTTCAAGAAATAATATCAAAATACTGTGAGTGTCAAAACAATTATCAAGAAAAGACTGAGTGGAAATCATAACATATCAAGTGAGGAAAATATTAAAAACAGCCCCAAAGGGTAAACAGATCGGCACTAGGCCCAAACATGGCTTGCAGTCCGAATTATATCAAAATATATCAATACTATTAAGCATAGGCTTTAAAATCGGTTTTGCAACTCAATAGTTTCCTAAAAAAGAATGTATTTCAAAATTTCTAATCTTTGCATTCCAAAATCCGTGAAAGGATGCAAAGTCCGGGGTTTCATACCCTCATGATGGGATTTAAAGACATTACTTGCCTCAAACAAGCCCAAAAAGCTACTCTGCAACCCGCTTTCCTCTTGAATCAACTTCCGAGCGCTCCATATCTATAAAGATCAAATCTTTATCATCAAATTATGCTAAAGGAATGAATTATAATTGAAAAGTACCAATTTTAGCATAAAATCCGAATATAGCAAAAACCCAAACCCCGAGCCCGCGTCTTGGAACTCGACAAATTTTATACTAAAATGTTCTTCATGATATCACGAGTCCGTACATATAAAGAACGCTAAAATCGGAGTTTTTTTTACCCCTCAAATCGACCCCTAAAGGTCTCATAATGTAAAGCCCTAACCCCGCCATTTTCTACTGATTTTCATGGATTAATCATTAATATTATGTTCCTTAATCACCTATAATCGAGTTTTAGGGTCCAAAATACTTACCTAAATGAAGAACGATGATTTCCCCTCTTCAAAAATCGCCTATAAGCTCTATTCCTGTTCAAAAACGGTGAAAAGGGGGTTAATGGTCGCGAAGGGTTTATTTAAATACTGCCCAATTGTTCATTCTCTGCGATCGCGGAAGTACTCACGCGATCACGAAGAACAAATCCCCCAGGCCCTAAGAGGACTCTACGTGATCGCAGCACAAGCCACGCGATCGCAATTTAATAGAACCTCAACCCACGCGATCGCAACCATACTCACACGATCACGAAGATCTGTTGACCCCGCTCCCCACGCGCCTGACTTACCCTATGCGATCGCACTGAGAAATTTCCACCTGGACTCACTCCACCCTACGCAATCGCGGCTTTGACCTCACGATCGCGATGCACAAAATGCTGTTGTGCTAATACCAGAAAAAGAACAGACTTTTCCAAAGCCAAAATGCCCGTTAATCATCCAAAATCAATCCCGAGACCCTCGGGACCCCAACAAAATTTACCAACACATCATAAATGATCGTTCAAACTTAGTTGCACTCTCAGAATACCAAAAATAACATCTAAACACCAAAATCACATCGGATTCAAGCCTAAGGACTTTGAAATTTCTAAAATCCACCAACGATGCCGAAGCTATCCAAACAACTCCGATTGGCCTGAAATTTTGCAGACATATCCAAAATGACATTACAAATCTGTTCCAACTTTCGCAATTCCATTCCGACACCGATAGCCTATTTTCCACTGCCGACCAAAAATTACCAAAAACTAACTTTCGCCAATTCAAGCCTAATTCTACACAGGACATCACAAAAATATTCCGAACACACTCTTAAGCCCCAAATCACCTAACAAAGCTATTCGGACCATAAAATCCACATTCCCAATAAGTCAACTCTCAGGTCACATTTCCAACTCTAAGGCTATTTCTAAAGACTGAATGACTAAATTCTCACTACAACCATTCCGATTCTAAGCCTACCAACTCTAACACATCAATAATAGTAATACCAACCTATGACAAGGCAATAACAGTAATTATAATGCAGGTTCTACGTAACGACCGACCGGGTCGTTACAAAATCCTTATACAAACCATGCATTTAACTTATAATAAGTGGGATTCACTTACATTGTGTTGCTTGATGAAAATCTCCCTTTGAAGCTCTCCAAAATAGCCCAAACCAAATGAAAAATGGGGGAAAGATGGGCCAAGTCCCGTTTTAAAGAAAACCCTCTGCCCAGCGACCTTCTGCACATGCGGACTCTCTGGCTGCTTCTGCGCATCCGCTTCTTCGCACCTGCGCACCTTGCCGCTTCTGCAGCCACAACCTTCGCACCTGCGCTCCCGTAGGTGCGCCCAAACGTACGCTTCTCTGAGTCCCCCAGCTCCAGCCATTTTTGCTTCTGCGGCCAACACGCCGCACCTGCGGTCTCGAACCTACAGGTGTGACTACACCAGAAGCCTTATGCTTCAGATATTCTTAAGTCAAAAATTCACTCCTTTAACCATCCGGTATCCACTCGAGGCCCTCGGAACCTCAAACAATAATACCAACACGTCCCAAATCACATTACAAAGTTAGTCGAGCCTTCAAATAAAACCAAACAACATCAAAATCACAAATCGCAGCCCCATTCAAGCTTAATGAACTGTGGAACTTCAAAGTCAACATTCGATGCCGAAACCTATCAAATCACGTCCGATTAGCGTCAAATTTTACATAAAGTCAAATTTGACGTTACGGACCTGCCGTTGATACCCAATTTTCCCTATATTATTTTCAAAATGCACATATGAACATTAATTAATATTTTTCCATAATTTCTGCATTTTTTAAGGATTTTAAATTAATTTATCCCAGTATTTTTATTCTATATAAATAATTACCAATTTCATCGCAAATGGTTTTATAATAATCTTAGTGCTTAATTTTATCATTTATATTTATACTAAGCTGTAATTATTTATTGAACATCCATATTTACATTTTAGGGTTATAATTGCAATAACTTTGCAATAATAGCCCACATGTTCATAACTACCTTATTTCACAAGAAAACGACCTTTTATATTTTTATAATATTAAGTAATGATTTTAAATCATTTTCATGCATAAATATCAATTTTTTTCATTTATTAGCGATTTTTACGAATTATTTATCAAATTGATTGGGTATTTAACAAATAGCCACTTTTGATTTCGGACCTTAGCCCAAATTATTACCCCAGCCCAATTAGAATCACAACCCAATACCCAAAACCCAATTCTTCCAACCCGCCCTTGTAAAGACCCGTAAAATTTCATGGCTAAAAATAATTCCCAAATAGGTCCCCATGTTGTTATAACTGTAGAAATCCTTAAAATGGATCCTTTTTGAGTAAAAAGTACTCCGGGACTTAAAAGATGTACTTTTCCAGATTTGCGCAAGTCTGCGGTCCACTATGTGATCGCAGATCAGGTATGCGGACCGCATAATGGTCACATACTTGGACAGTTTGCTGTCCATTTTGAGGACAGCTATGCGGCCTAGAATGCAATCGCATTTCACGAATGCGGGCCGCATAGTTGTCGCATTCTTGCACCTTGATTTTTAGCGGAGGGAGTTATGCGACGCACTATGCGATCGCATAATAGGTATTCAGACCGCATAGTGGTCACATACCTGGGCAGTCTGCTTTTGTTTTTGGCCCATTTGAGGGCCATTTATGCGACAGGAATGCGGACCGCATAGCAGGAATGCGATCACATCCCTGACCTCATTTATACTTCGGGACTATTAAAATTCTAATTTTATACCCAACCCCCAGTTCATTAAAACACTTACCCCTTTCATTTTAATCTTATTTTCTGATAAATTAGAGAGATGAGAGAGTGGGTTCTAGAGAAAGAGAGAGAGTTCAAACTTCATCAAATTTGTTACTCCATCACTACCCAGGCCTGGAATTGATCTTTTCTACAATAGGTAAGCTTCTACCCATCAACCTTATTCCAGATANAAAGGGGAATTCTGATTCAAGGTATGTATGACTAACTTTAATCTTTGTAGAGTCACCTTGTTGGTGTCCGAGCACACGGTATGAAATTCTTGCTTGAGCATATGTGAATTGATTGTCCTGCTGTGTCGAGGTGTAATATTTTATTCTCTGATTTTCTTAGTCGGTTACCATGTTAATCGCGATTGTGGATGGTGATTCTTTGTGCTTATCCTATAATGTGTAAGGTTCGTTAAATGTTCGAATATGTCAATATAGCAGTATGTGCTACTAAATAAAAGGAATGTTAACATACTCTAATGTGGGAAGGTATCTAATTGCTAAGGACCGAGTGTGGAAAATGATGAAAAGAAACTATGGATTGATTTAATTGAGTTAAATAATGATGGCAACACCATATGTGAATTACTATTTGGTAAGGATTATTGTGCCTTGACTTCATATAGTTGTTTGTTGATATGAACTTATGTTCTTGATGATGAAGATCCCTGTGATATAATTGGTTGTTATTGTTGCTATCAAATATGATTGTGCGGTGGGATCAGGTTGCGCGCCGCAACACGAAGTAGTAAGGGTGAAATGTGATTGAACGGTGGGATCGGGTTGCGCATTTCAATACGAAGTAATAAGGGTGGAGAGGTAATAAGGGTGAAATGTGAATGTACGGTGGGATCGGGTCGCGCCGCAACAGATGAATAGTTGCAATGAGTAACTACGGAATCTTCATTTGTAACTTTCTGTATATCTGTGTGGTACTTGTGTGGTTACCCTGACTGTCTTCCAATTCTGTACTATTTGATTCTACTTGGAATAAAATTTGTTCATACATACTAGTACTATTCAACGGTACTAACATCCCTTTTTGTCGGGGGCGCTACATCTTTTATATGGATGTAGGTGGTTCCACAGCAGGTATCTTAGACCGCCGATAATGGTGTTTTCCCCTTCATATCTTCAGCAGATCCGGTGAGCCCCACTTCTTCTCGAGGCCGTGTGTAGTCCATATCATCTCTTTTGTATATGTTATGTCTTTTAAGGTATAGTCGGGGCCTTATTTCCGGCAAGTATTGTGTAAACCCTTAGTACTCTTAGAGACTCCATAGACATGATGCGGGTTGTACATATATGTATTTTGGGGCAGTAATTGTGTTTACTAGTAGTCGTAGTCCGAACCAGAATTATTGTATGTTTTGTGATAACCAAATGTCAAAATGATAAAGGATGAAGTGAACTCAAATGGTAAAGTCGTGCTAAGCTATAAATTGCTAATTCATGTGGAATAATGTATATTGTAAACACGGGGTAACGCGTTGGGCAGGAAGACAATCCAGGTCCGCTTGACCGGGATCATCCGGTTGGGCGCCGATCTCGTTCCTCAGTTTTGGGGCATGACAAACTTGGTATCAGAGCCTCAGGTTTAAAAGTGTCTTGGGATGTCTCGGAGCCGTGTCTAGTAGAGCCCTTTTTACAGTGTGTTTTTGACCACATCTATAATTAGGGGGCTGCATGGACATTTAGGAAAATACTCTTTCATTGTTACACTGTATCGTGCGATGAAGTGGAAGGTGAGAACATCTTTATCTAACTCGTGCATTGTGCCAATTTTCAGTAAATGGCACCCAAGAAGAGAGCTCGACTCGGCCCAGAGGCCAATGCCACCCCAGGAGTGGCCACAAATTCTCCAGCTGGTGGTGCGGGTGTGAATGATTCCCCGGCCACAAACCAGCCCGACTCCTCCACTCCACGCCAGACTATTCCTGTTCCTACTCCAGCGGAGGGTGCTTAAATCCCTCCCGCTAATTTTCCTGATCCTTCCCCAGTCCTAACTTTCGGTCCCGGTATTTCTGATGGGGACCTCAGGGGAGCTATTCAGATGTTGACCCAGCTAGTAGCCTCCCAGGGCCAAAGATCAAGTGTTGCCCCTGCGTCCTCTGGTGAGCAAGGGGATTCTTCAGGTTCCAGAGTCAACCAGTTTCTGTTGTTAGCCCTTCCAGAGTTCACAGGCACGACCCAAAGGCAGATCCTAAGGATTTTATAGATGAAATGTACAAGACTCTCCGGTTTATGAAGGCTACAGAGACAAAGGGGGTTGAGTTGGCTTCCTATCAGTTAAAGTGTGACGACCCAAAGGGTCATCACTTATGTCATTACCCACCCCGTATTTCTGAGGCCTTGAAAACCTCATTTATAATTGCCTCGATCTATGTGCGCAGTCGGGGCGCGTAGCCGGACATTAAAATGAATAAATTTGACTTCGGTCAATATTTTGGGTAAACGGACCCGGACCCCGACCAGTGAATTTAAGAAAATATGGGACTTGGGCGTATGCCCAGAATCGAATTCCGAGGTCACAAGCCCGAGAAATAAATTTTTGAGTAAAATTATTTTCTGAAAATATTTAAGGAAATTGAAAATGAAATCTGATTATAAAGTAATGATATCGGGCCCGTATTTTGGTTCTGGCGCCCGATACAGGTCTTATATATGTTTTAAGCACTTTCTGTAAAGTTTGGTTGAAATCGGATTTCGTTGCCGTGTTTCGGGCTTAAAATGGAAAAATTGATGCCTTAGGAAATTTGATAGATTTCATGGATATTGAGGTTTGATTCTATGTGTATGATGTTGTTTTGGCGATTTGATCGCACGGGTAAATTCGTGGGATGTTGTGTGAGTAATCTGTAAAATTTGGTGTCGTTCCGAGATGTATAGGTCAGTTCGGCACGTTGTTAGCGAGGTTAGAAAACTTAAAATTCCTAAGTTTGGTTCTTGAGGTTTGGGGGTGTGAATTCGAGTTTTAGCGTTGTTTTGAGTGTTCTGAAGGCTCGAGCGAGTCCGTTATGATTTGGACTCGTTGGTATATTTGGATTAGGGCTCGGGTGGGCCCAGGTGCCTCCGGGGCACCTAACGGGGCTAAAAACCAGCAAACTCAGCTGCTGGTGCACCTGCTCTGGTGTGACCGCAGGTGCGGTTGCCCAGCATCGCAGGTGCGAGACCGCAAGAGGGGTCCCAGGCATCGCAGGTGCGAGCACCAGTGGCCTGGCCATCCTTCGCAGGTGCGGAGCATTTTATCGCAGGCGCGAGACCGCAGGTGTGGTCTCCCCTTCGCAGGTGCGATCCCAGCACCCCCAGCCCAATTCCGCAGGTGCGAGGTTTTCCTCGCAAGAGCGAGACCGCAGGTGCGGTCCCTGCCATTGCAGGTGCGATCACTGTTCTGGCAGTAAGTTAAATACGGGTTTTAAACCCATTTCTCTCATTTTTCATCTCCTTCCTTAGACGAATTCCACCATTGTTGAGAGCTTTCGACCAGGCCTTGTGAGGTAAGTGAATTACACCCATAAACTTGTTTCATGCATGTATCTTAGCCTAGTAAATTACACAAATTAGTGCCAAAAATTTCAAGAAATGGGTAGTAACCTAGAACTTGTAATCACCTTAGAATTTTCAGTGAATTGGCCATGAAATCAAGTAAAAATCGTATAATTATGATCCTTAGGACTTGGGTGAGTGTTTCCATCGAAAGTTTCGAGAATCCGAGCGAGCGGGCCCGGGGTCGAATTTTGATAAATTTGAAATAATGCTAGGAAATGGATAATTAGGCCATGTAATTGAATCATTGAATCCTTATTTACATACTTGAGTTGATTATGTCTAGATAATACCATTCTGGAGTTGGATTCTAACGGAAAGGAGGTGTTAGAAGGTTGATAGCTATACTTTGGACCCGAGGCAAGTGTTCGGTCTAACCTTAGCTTGAGGGAATAGGAGTTGAGTCTTGATTTCTGCTTGCTAATTGTAGAGTACGATGTATAGGCATGGTGACGAGTATCTATACATTGGTGTCTAGCATGACCGTGAGTCCTTATATTGTGAATATTCTGATTTTTTTGTGGTAATTTCCATGCTTAATTGATGATTTCTATACGTTGTGAAGAATATGTGAAGGGAATTGTAATCGTGAAACTCTTTGGGGCATTGACTCAAATTGTGAAATGAATAGTGGAAATACATGAAAGAATTACATCTTGGAGCATTGGCTCAACTTGTGAAATGAATAATGAAGGTATATGAGATAATTACATTCTTTGGAGCATTGGCTCGACTTGTGAAATGAATTATGAAGATATATGAGATAATTACATCCTTTGGGGGCATTGGCTCAAGTAATTGAATAAATCATGGAAATGAAAGTGAAAGAAAGGGAAAGAGTTATTGAAATATGCCCTTGTCGGGACTAAATTGTTTAATTGATGTTACCCTTGCCGGGATTTACTTGTTTAATTGTTGTTTCCTTGCCGGGATTCCTATTTCTATTCTGTTTACTTCCTTGCCCTTGTTTGTGATTGTTGTTTGGGTGAGGAAGAGTGCTAAAGCATGAAGGGTGATGTCGTGCACTTGTATTAGTGAGAATGAGAGTAAAAGCACGAAGGGTGATGCCGTGCATTGTTTGATATTGTCTCCCTTGCTGGGATGTTGAGATTTCTGTTGTTGTTCCCTTGCCGGGATTCCTATTTCTATTTTGTTTACTTCCTTGCCCTTGTTTGTGATTGCTGTTTGGGTGAGGAAGAGTGTTAAAGCAGGAAGGGTGATGCCGTGCATTGTTTGACATTGTGAGGAAAGTAGAGTAAAGCACGAAGGGTGATGTCATGCCGTACTATGTACCATTCCATACCATATTCATTGATTATACAGTGAGGAAAGAGAATAAAAGCATGAAGGGTGATGTCGTGCCATGATTTACATTGATTTCTTTATACATTGCATAGTGAGGACGAGAGTAAAAGCACGAAGGGTGATGTCGTGCCATGATTCATATTGATTACATTATACATTGCATAGTGAGGACGAGAGTAAAAGCACGAAGGGTGATGCTGTGAAAGTTTGTGATTTCTTGTCATTGTTGATTTGCTGGCTTTGTTGTTCTTTTCCTTATTCAGATTTCTTATATGAAACTATTATCTCCCCACATCATGTCCCCCCTTCCTTTATTCATCGTTTTCTTCCTATATCTCTTATCCGTTGCATATATGTATAGATATTTATTGAACTGCACATGTTTATTTGGTAGTCTGGTTCTAGCCTCGTCATTACCTCGCCGAGGTTAGGCTAGGCACTTACTCAGTACATGGGTTTGGTTGTACTGATCTACACCTGCACTTCTTTTATGTTATGCAGATTACGCAGCTGGAGCCGGAAGACATCATTAGTGGGAGTGTCTTCCAGCTTATCCTAGAGACTTCAAGGTATACCCGCTGTCGTTCGTGGGCCTTGGCGTCTCTTCCATCCCTTTGTCTTCGATTCTGTCTTGTTTTTCCTTTAGTTTCAAAGGCAAACATGTATCTCCTTTCGGACTTGTATTTAGCACTTTTAGACAGTTCGTGAGTTTATGACTCCAGGTTTTGGGAAAGTTTACGCGTTGTTGTATTATGTTGTCCTTATTTAGGTTGAAGCCATATTTATTTCCGCTGTTAAACTGTGAGCTGTTTAGTTTATCCTATTAAAGTGGTGTTAATATGCTAGTTGATCTATGTACGTTGGCTCGTCTAGCGGGTTCAACGTTAGACGCCATCACGGCCCGATGGTGGGATTTCGGGGCATGACATAAAGGGAGCAGCGTATTCGTGGTTTGAGATGTGGGATGGTTCCCGTGGGGAGGGGAGCCCTCCGACAAAGTGGGATGAGTTTGTTGATGCCTTCATGGATCATTTCTTTCCTGCCGAGACTATGGCAGCCTGTGCTACAGAGTTTGAGGTCCTTAAGCAGTGCAACATGAGTGTGTGGGAGTACCACATGGAGTTTATGCGCCCGTTCAAATATGACATCCGCATGATGCCGACTATGGAGGCCAGAGTTCGACAGTTTGTTCAAGGCCTTGGTCCTTTAGTTGTTAATGAAGCATCTACAGTTCCCTTGCATTCGGATATGAATTATGGGAAGATCGTGGGATTCGCCCAGGCCATAGAGGCTCGGAAGTTGAAGATAAGGATGGAGAGAGAAAGTGGTAGTAGAGCCCGCTTAGCGGGAAACCCTGGGAGTTCAGTTGCAAGTGAGAGATCAGCCCTTGGGAGAGGGTCATCAGGGCCATCCCAGTCCTATGCTTAGTCCTCAGCCAGTGCCCCGTCATCAGGGCACAGTTATCAGCACGGGGGTCGCTTTGGACCAAGTTCAGATAGCAGAAGGTTCCATTAGTCGGGTCGTTCAGGTGGGAGGTTCCAGCAGCAGCGGAGGGCCCCATGCCCTAAGTGTGGAAGGTCTCATTCTGAGCCTTATTACTTGGATATACCGGTGTGCTATAGATGTGGAGAGAGAGGCCATATCCAGCGAGACTGCCGCGCACCCAGTCAGGGCGCGGGCAGGGGTACTGCTCATACATCCAGCTCTTCAGCCGCTACATCTTCAGCATGCCCTCCAACTCCAGCAGGGCGCGGTATAGCTAGGGGTGGAGCACGAGGTCGAGGGGGACCCAGTCGGTTCTATGCTTTGAGTGGTCTCCAGAGTGCGGAGGCTTCCCCAGATGTTGTCACAGGTATTCTGACTGTTCAGTCATATGATGTTTATGCCCTTATTGATCCCGGGTCTTCTTTGTCTTTTTTTACTCCATTTGTTACTTCAAGTTTTGGGATAGAACCCGAACAAATTCATGAGCCGTTCGCTGTGTCGACTCCGATTGGTGATTCTTTTACGGTCGTGAAAGTCTATAGGATTGTGTTGTCACGGTGCGTGGTCGGGATACCATGGCCGATCTTATTAAGTTAGAAATGGTAGATTTTGATGTAATTATGGGGATGGATTGGCTCTATTCATGCTTTGCTAAACTCGACGGTCTGAACCAGGATTATGAGGCTTGAGTATCCTAAAGAACCAATTATCGAGTGGGAGGGGAATAATGTTGTGCCAAGAGGTAGGTTTATTTCCTACCTTAAGGCCTCAAAGATGATCAGAAAAGGGTGCATCTACCATTTGGTCCAGGTTGCGGACACCACTTTAGAGGTGTCTGCTCCCGAATTTGTGCCTGTTGTGAATTAATTTCTTGAAGTATTTCCAGACGAGCTTCCTGGGATTCCACCAGATAGAGAGATCGATTTCGGGATTGATGCATTTCCAGATATGCAGCCAATATCTATTCCACCTTATCGAATGGCGCCAGCAGAATTGAGAGAGTTAAAAGAACAATTGAAAGATCTATCAGTAAAGGGTTTCATACGGCTAAGTGTGTCTCTTTGGGGCGCACCAGTTATTTTTGTCAAAAAGAAAGACGGATCGCTTTGGATGTGTATTGATTATCGACAGCTCAACAAGGTCACTATCAAAAACAAATATCCATTGCCTCAGATAGATGGTTTGTTCGACCAGTTGCGAGGTGCTAGGTTCTTCTCAAAGATTGATTTGCGGTCCGGATATCACCAGTTAAAGATCAGGGAGCAGGATATTCCTAAGACTGCCTTCAGGACTCGATATGGGCACTTCAAATTTCTGGTAATGTCTTTTGGGCTAACCAACGCCCCAACAGCTTTTATGGATCTTATGAATCGGGTTTTTCAAACCGTTTATTTACTCTTTTGTGAGTGTATTCATTGATGATATCCTTGTTTATTCGCGAAGTCAGGAAGATCATGCTACTCACCTCAGGGAAGTTCTGCAGACTCTTCATCAGTACCAGTTATATGAAAAGTTTTCAAAATATGAATTTTGGCTAGAATCAGTCACCTTTTTGGGCCATGTTGTTTCCTGGGAAGGGATTCGAGTTGATCCCCAAAAGATTGTAGCGGTAAGGGATTGGCCTAGGCCAACGACCCCGAAAGAGATTTGCAGTTTCTTAGGTTTGGCTGGATATTATCGGAGGTTCGTGGAGGGATTCTCTACCCTCGCCTCCCCATTGACTAACTAACGCAGAAAGCGGTTAAGTTTCACCGGTCCAATACATGCGAAAAGAGTTTTCAGGAACTGAAATTGAGATTGACTTCGGCGCCGGTGTTGACCTTGCCAGAGGGTACATAGGAATTTGTGGTTTATTGTGATGCTTCAACGGTTGGTTTGGGGTGTGTGTTGATGAAGTGCGGGAAGGTTATAGCGTATGATTCTAGGCAACTCACGAATCACGAGAAGAACATACCCGACGCATGATTATGGGGTCCATGTGGACGTGTTCACAGAACACAAGAGTCTTCAATACTTATTCAAGCAGAAAGAGTTATACTTAAGGAAGTGAAGATGGTTGGAATTGCTCAAGGATTATGATATGAATATTTTGTACCATCCAGGGAAGGCGAATGTGGTGGACGACACCCTTAGTCGGAAGTCCATGGGTTTCTTGGCTCATTTGGAAGCAGATCAGAGGTCTTTGGCTCGAGAGGTTTATCAGTTGGCTAGTTTGGGGGCCTGTCTTTCGACCTCAGACGAAGGGGATGTCGTGGTGCGTAATGGAGCAGAATCTTCACTTGTAACGGAAGTCAAGGAAAAGCAATTTGGAGATCCAGCATTGGTACAGTTGACAGAGGCAATCCTGAATCACAAGACCTCGGCATTTTAGCTCGGCAAGGATGACGGTGTTTTGCGGTACCAAGGGAGGCTATGTGTTCCGGATATGGATGATCTTCGGGAAAGGGTAATGGCAGAGGCTCGCAATTCCAAGTATTCAATACATCCAGGTTCTACGAAGATGTATCATGATCTCAAAGAGATTTATTGGTGGAATGGTATGAAGAGGGGTGTGACGAACTTTGTGGCTAGGTGTCCGAATTGTCAGCAAGTGAAGGCCGAGCATCACAGTCCCGGTGGGTTGACGTAGCTTATGGAAATACCAATGTGGAAATGGGAGATGATTAATATGGACTTTGTGGTAAGGTTACCCCGCACTCAGCACAACTTCGACTCAATTTGGGTGATAGTGGATCGACTCATGAAATCAACTCACTTCTTGCCAGTCAAGTCTAACGATACTGCAGAACAGTACGCTCAGTTGTATATCAAGGAAATAGTAAGACTCCATAGCATTCCAGTATCTATTATCTCGGATCGAGGGGCCCAGTTCACAGCTAACTTTTGGAAGAAATTTCAGCAAGGTTTGGGGACGCAGGTAAATCTCAGCACAACTTTCCACCCGCAAACGGACGGTTAGGCAGAGCGGACCATTCAGGCGCTTGAAGATATATTACGAGCTTGTGTATTAGATTTCGAGGGTAGCTGCTTGCCGCATATAAAATTTGCTTATAATAACAGTTTCCATGCTAGTATTCAGATGGCCCCATTTGAGGCATTGTACGGAAGGAGGTGTAGGTCTCCGATTGGATGGTTCGAGATTGGTGAGGCGGAACTGCTAAGACCGGATCTTGTGCACCAAGCTATGGAAAAATTAAAGTCATTCAGGACAAGACGAAGACTTCTCAGAGTCATCATAAATCCTATGCAGACATTTCTCGAAGAGATTTGGAGTTTCAAATAGATGATTGGGAATTCTTGAAGGTGTCTCCCCTGAAAGGAGTGATGCGGTTTGGGAAGAAAGGGAAATTGAGCCCAAGGTATGTCGGGACATATAGGATTGCTCAAAGGATAGGACAGGTGGCTTATAGGCTGGAATTGCCTCCTGAGATGTCATTAGTACACCCGGTGTTTCATGTGTCCATGTTGAAGAAGGTGATTGGGGATCCATCCGCCATTGTGCTGGTTGAGACGGTTAAAATTAATGAAGGATTGTCATATGAAGAGGTTCCAGTTGCTATTCTTGATAGACAAGTCCGTAGATTGAGGAACAAAGAGATTGCTTCTGTTAAAGTGTTATAGCGAAATCAACAAGTCGAAGAAGCCACGTGGGAAGAGGAAAATGAAATTAAAGAGAAATATCCCCATTTGTTTGAATAAGTCCGGTAATGGTTTGAAAATTTTCTTTCGTAAGCAATTATATATTGTGTCAAATTTTGTGCAAAAGCACCCCATATTTCCCCTAATTGCCCTACTATTGTAACTTCTCAAGTTGTGCCATATTTGTGTATGTTGTAATTATTTGGGTAATGTGCAACTCCTTGAAGTAAGGTAAATTATGTACAATTCATGAGATAGTTAAATGATATGCAAGTTTGTGGAGTTAACCGAACTATGTGAAGCTTGTGGAAGTAATTGAATTATATGTAGCTTGTTGAAATGACCGAATTATGTGCAAATAGATAGAGTAACTAAAAATGTGTGGAATTGGTTAAAATGTGTTTCGGGGGCTCTCTGACAGGTAGATAAGCCTAATTACAAAGGAAACTCTGGCGAAATTTTCAGGAAATATCGGAGTTAGTAAAAGTTTGAGGGGTTGGCATGTTTTGTGTTCTCTTAACTAAGTGATTCCCCGATCCTCATTCGAGGACGAATGATTCTAAGTGGGGGAGAATGTAAAGACCCGTAAAATTTCATGGCTAAAAATAATTCCCAAATAGGTACCCATGTTTTTATATTTGTAGAAATTCTTAAAGCGGACTCTTTTTGAGTAAAAAGTACCCCGAGACTTAAAAGATATAATTTTCCGAATTTGCGCAGGTCTGCGGTCCAATATGCGATCGCAGATCAGGTATGCAGACCGCATAGTGGTCGCATACTTGGACATTTTGATGTCCATTTTGAGGACAGCTATGCGGCCTAGAATGCGATCGCATTTCACGAATGCGGGTCGCATAGTTGTCGCATTCTTGCACCTTGATTTTTGCGGAGGGAGATATGCGATCGCATAACAAGTATGCGGACTGTATAGTGGTCGCATACCTAGGCAGTCTACTTTTCTTTTTGGCCCATTTGAGGGCCATTTATGCGACAGGAATGCGGACCGCATAGCAAGAATGCAATCACATCCCTGACCGTATTTCTGCTTCGGGACTGTTCAAATTCTAATTTTATACCCGACCCCAGTTCATTAAAAACACTTACCCCTTTCATTTTAAGCTTATTATCTGATAAATTAGAGAGAGGAGAGAGTGGTTTCTAGAGAGAGAGAGAGTTCCAACTTCATCAAATTTGTTCCTCCATCACTACTCATGCATGTAATTGATCAAGTAGGACACCATTTTCTTCGCTACAAGAGGTAAGCTTCTACCCCATCAACCTTAATTTCCAGATTTTGTTAAAACTAAACATGGTTAGGTGAGTTCATGAAGATGGGGTAGGAGTCTTGCATGCATGTAACGAACTAGTCATAATCTAGTAAGGGTCGAGTGTGGAAAATGATGAAAAGAAACTGTGGATTGATTTAATTGATTCAAGTAATGATGGCAACACCATATGTGAATTACTGTTTGGTAAGGATTATTGTGTCTTGACTTCATATAGTGTTTGGTTGATATGAACTTATGTTCTTGATGATGAAGATCCCTGTGATATAATTATTGGTTATTGTTTCTATCAAATATGATTATATGGTGGGATCGGGTTGCGCGCCGCAACACGAAGTAATAAGGGTGGATAGGTAATAAGGGTGAAATGCGATTGAATGGTGGGATCGGGTTGCGCACCGCAACACGAAGTAATAAGGGCGGAGAGATAATAAGGGTGAAATGTGAATGTACAGTAGGATCAGGTTGCGCGCCGCAACAGATGAATAGTTGAAATGAGTAATTATGGAATCTTCATTTGTAAATTTCTGTATATCTGTGTGGTACTTGTGTGGTTACCCTGACTGTTTTCCAATTCTGTATTGTTTGATTCTACTTGGAATAAACTTTGTTCATACATACTAGTACTATTCAATGGTACTAATGTTCCTTTTTGTCCGGGGCGCTACATCTTTTATATGGATGTAGGTGGTTCCACAACAGGTAGCTCAGACCGCGATAATAGTGTTTTCCCCTTCATACATTCAGTGGATTCGGTGAGCCCCACTTCCTCTCAGGGCCGTCTGTAGTACATATCATCTCTTTTGTATATGTTATGTCTTTTAAGGTATAGCTGGGGCCTTGTTGCCGGCAAGTATTGTGTAAACCCTTAGTACTCTTAGAGGCTCCGTAGACATTATATGGGTTGTACATATGTATTTTGGGGCAGCAATTGTGTTTACTAGTAGTCGTGGTCCGAACCAGAATTATTGTATGTTTTGTGATCACCAAATGTCAAAATGATAAAGGATGAAGTGAACTCAAATGGTAAATTAGTGCTAAGATCTAAGTTGCTAATTCATGTGGAATAATGTATATTGTAAACACGGGGTAACACGTTGGGCAGGAAAGGCAATCCAGGTCCGCTTGACCGGGATCATCCGGTTGGGCGCCGGTCTCGTTCCTCGGTTTTGGGGTGTGACAGCCCCAACCCCATATGGAATCCTGGCCATTGATCTCATAAGATCAACGGTCGAGGATCCATTTCCTTGTTTAATTACACCAAATGACCCTAAACCTAATCATTTTCCCAATTCCGCCGCCCCTAAATCCCCTCTTCCTCCTTCTCTCTTAACCTTCCCCTAACCTAGCCCGCCGTCACGTGAACCCCCTTCAATCCATGGGGTTCCTCTTCGATCTTAGGTCTTATCTAGCCTCTTATCTTTACTGGTGGTATGGTTTGTATGTTACTTGATGGAATCTAGAAGAGATTCGACACAGACTTGGCTTCAGTCCTTTATTTTCTTGATGAATCTGCATGTGTTCATCTCTATGTTTGTGAGTACTGTTATCTTCAATTTTGGTTCCAAACCAGATTTTCTTCTCATCTCTGTCATTTTTTAAAACCCTAGTCTCTTGATACTTGAATCTGTTTAGATCCTTGTAGATCTGAGATAATTTTAAGTTTATTTGATATTTCTCTTTAAAAACTTTATGTGTTCTCTTATTATTAACCGATTTTTGTTTTCTCTAAACCTAGGGTTTCATCCCTTTAAGTTTCTGCAAAAATACTAAATATTTTCTAAGTGTTTAACTCTGGTTTTCTTTACTTGTTCGACTGATTCTCATGTCTATATTCTAAACCCTACGGTTTCTACTTATCTCATTGATTGTTTCAATATTTGTACGTTATTCTTTAATTAACAGAGATTAATTTATTTTAATTGACTAAATAGGGTTCGAAATTATACTATTTTGCTAAGATTGTTACTTTCTGTGATTATTACCTATTTTCCTTATTTGTGAAACATAATTAGTACTACTTTCCTTAGTTATGCTATTGATCGTATTTCTGGGTTCTAATTTATTCCAACCGACTTATAAATGGCTTATGACTTATTTTTTTGCCTTATTTAAACCCCAATCTGAGCTGTTAATTGATTCTCCCCAATTTAAGGGGTATTTCCCGGATTCTGTTGAGTCATTTGATTGAGTTTAGCCCCGAATTAACGAGTTGATTTTATTTTTATGCCTTATTTATGAAATCTAATACTCTTTGCCTTATTTGTTTTACACTGCTAAGTGCTATATAATCCCCCCTTTCTGATTTTGAAAACACACACGGAAAGATACAGAAAAACACCTACACACACACACACAAACTCTTACTCACACACTCACAACTGTAGTTATTTCTGTTGCTTCTATTTGCTGCACTGTCTAGCCAGCTGAAAGCCAAGGCTAGACTCTTAGATTCCAATTGCCTTCGCCTTCCTGTTTGCTACCTCTTGACTGGTATGCCACAAATTCTATTATCATGTTCTCTTCCATATGCTATGTAGTCAGTTTTATTATGAATTCCAATATGCTTCTATTTGGAAATCTGATTCCTAACCATCTTTTTCATTAACCACTACGCCTTAGTTCTTACTATGTTATGATGTTCCATGTGTTTTATAGTAGTAGTTTATTTCATACTTCGATGCTCTTGTTTTCTATGTAGTTCATGTCTATCTCCTTCTCAACTAGCATGCCTCAATTCCTGTCCTGTTCTATGTGCTGATAATTTACCTTAGCATGTTCCTGATCAATTCATGATTTCTGTGTACTTCTTCCAAGACTAATGTGCTTTAAATTCCTGCTACCTTTTCTGTATGGCTGTCAGATTAGTCATTTTAACTTCAGCACGTTTCTCTCTGCTAAATAGATGTCTATATGATTCACCTAGTAATAGTTAATAAAGTAAGTCAACTTCAGCAATGTGAAACCTTGTTTGACTCAATTATGACCTTGTTCTACCTATAATTCAAGTGTTCCTGCTCTTGTTGTGACTATTGGTAACCATGTCTGAACCAATATGTAAGATGTGGTTCTGTTTTGTTTGTGATCTTGTAATCTGTTTCCGTTCACTTCTAAAAACCAAGCTGTTTTTCTAAAACTATCTCCTACCTTTATATACTGTTTTTCAACTCCTACTCTTAGATATCTAGGGTCCTTCCCCTCCAAAGTGAGCACTGCCTAGGAGTCCATGAGACGCCTCCGAACTCTGACACACTAGGGCTGGCCTTTCCAAACTTGTTTACAAAAACTATTTCTTTGAAAAGGTTCTGGTGTGAGCACTACCCGGGGTCTTTGAGGCCCTTGGGAACTTTGACACGCCGTAAGCCATTTGGTGTATTATGGACTATTGGCGTACCTCATACTTGCTTGAAGGCCTGGCTTCCAGCATTTACATTGGGCCTGCCAAGCCCCCCTATAGTATAGTGATTTTCATTATGTAATTCATTTTTATTGGCATGTAATAACAATCTTTGCAAAACAGATATTGAGTTATTAGTAAAAGCTAGGGAAGGACTTTATATGTATATATTTTTGTTTGGTTCGGGTAGAAATCATGCCTATAGGTTATTTTGGTGATGATTTATATGCATTAGAAATCATGCCCATAGGACTTATCTCATTCTTTGAAATCCTGAATTTTCACATTTGCATCTTAGAAATCCTGCTTCTAGGTCATTACCAATTCTGCCTCAAGTACCATATTTTCAAAACCTATATGTGTGCATTAGAAATCATGTTTCTAGGTTCTTTTGTTGAACTCGCTTGGAAATTAAATAACACATTCATTCTCCTAGATATCATGCCTATAGGAAACACATATAAAAAAGATTATTCTTGACACTTAGACATCATGCATATAGGAAATATGGGTAAAAACAACTTCAACACTTAGATATCATGCCTATAGAGAAAAATGTATAAAATAAGTTTCTATGTTTAGATGTCAAAATGCTTGTAATCAGTTTCAGCACATAGAAAGCATGCCTATAGGATCTAAAAGATGAAATATGCCTATTAAAATCAATCACTGGTTTATAATCATGGTCTGATTAAAGTTAAGATATCATGTCTATAGGATTCTGCACAGTTATCACTTAGGCAAGCATGTGGGATAATTAAAATCCTATGTTAAAATTGTGATTTTCTTCCTGCTTGAAACGTGCTCAGATTCTGTATTAACAAAATCAATAGGCAAATTTATAGGTATTCGCTGCCTCGCTTAATAAAACTGCTATACCTTTTGTTTATGGTCATTTAGATATCCTGACTATAGGACTCCTAAATCATTTAAAACTGTTTGTTTGAATAAGCGCGCAACTGTTTGTCTATTTGTGGAGGTAAAGATGAGCCCCTTTAATTTCTCCTTATGTGATAGTCCTACTTGATTTTTTTTTGTCGCTTAGAGTTTACCTTTTTAAGCACCATAGGTGAGTCTAGAACCCCCTTAATAGAGTTCCTAAACACCTCCAGTGCCATAGGTAAGGGACGGGTAGCGCATGCACAGGGTACGTACCAGATACTATTATAACACTTAGATAATAATCAAAAAAGGGGAGGGTAATTAGGTAGTAAAGGAGATGATGACATGTGCGCTAATGCTACACGTAACACCTCTAATTGAGAAAGGTTACCGAGTATTGCATAGAAGTGATCCTATAGGCTAATAAACCTAGGACCCCCTTTAATTCCCGTTTTGAAATGATTTCTATTTGTTTAAATTGATTTATTTTCTTTAAAGACTAATTCTCTTAAATTGTGTTTGGTCGAGACCCACTGTTGTGGACCTTGAGGGGTGCCTAACACCGTTCCCTCAAGGTAATTTTGAGCCCTTACCAATCTCTGGTAAAGTAAAGCGGTTTATGAGTTATTTTCTTTGGGCGCCCTAACGCACCTTAGTCCGTTAGGTGGCCACTCTTCAAATTCCACACCCCGTCCCAAAAGGAAATGAGTTGTCCCAAAATGTTGAAACCTTGACTCCGGAAGGAAAAAGGAGGGCGCGACTGCATGCCGACTCTGCTGGGGAAGATTCCCTTAGAATCTTACCATAACAAACTTGCTTTTGTGAATTAGTCTTTAAGCATGCTTTATTCTATTAATACTTGCACACCATTTCCCCTTCCCACTTTATGTGAATCTATTTGCCTATTTTTTAAGCATTTACGATTTCTCTTTCTTATTTCATTACTCTTTATTATGTAAACTGACCTGTCTTTTTATTTTCTTTCTTTTATTTAAATGTCTTTTCAATTATTAAATACCACATTTATTGTTTTTTTACGGGAAAATACGTGACAACATGCTATTTATTGTTGCATAAATCATGCTCAACATCATATTCCACTCGTGCGTAATCAATCCTATAGCAACGCTTGATGAGTGTTTTACGCGCTTCCTATATATCACCCTTTAAATTCAGAAAGGCTTATTTGCTGTAAAACTAGTCGATCAGCAGTGCAGTCGAGGTTCAGTGCCTTTCCCCCTCAAGTTGTCCGCTTGAGGGTACCAGTTTAGACCTCTGTAGAAACCTTACTCTGATTTATTGTACATGCATCATTGTCAAAACCTAGCCGGGGTTAATATGTTATCCACATAATAACCATTTAGGAAAAGCCTTGTCCAAAGTCCACTGGTATTTCCATAATCCTAACAACCATGCTTTGTGCATTAATTTGGAGAAATAAGTGTCAATATGCTAATCACTGATGTATAAATAGTCGAGTCTGGTGGGGAAAGGGCCTAACCTTGTTTGTTTTGCAGATATGAGGCACGAAGTCCCTAGGTTCGGCATGGTCCAAATAATACCACCATTGTAGCTAGATTGGTGGGAGGACCTTTCGCCAAGTGACAAAGACAATGTGAAAAGAGTCCTCGGAAACTTACCCACTTTACTGGATATCCAACTAAACAATATGTTGATCGAAGCGGCCACTATGTTCTGGGACGAAGAAAGGTCTGTGTTCCATTTTGGCCACATAGAAATTACTCCTTTCTTGAAGGATATAGGGGCATTCGCTGGATTACCTTGGGATAGTCCGGGTTTATTGGTGCCGGAAAATCGTGCCACTACGGGGGTCTTAAAAATGATGGGTTTGAAAAAGAACGATGATTTAGAGTGCCTAAAGGAGTCCTACATACCCTTTGACTATCTCTATGAGTGATATGGTCATAGAAAATCCTATCGTATCTTCCATGATGAATTCTCTATCACTTCCTTGGGTCATATTCACTGCAGGATTTTTATGTTCGTTGTTGCTTCCTGGGCATGATAGTATTTCCAAGCAAAGGGGACATGATTCACACTACACTGGCTATGGTAGCCAAAACTTTAATGGAGGGGATCGAGGGGCAAACATATACCATTGTACCTATAATCATAGCTGACATCTACCGAGCCTTGGACCGCTACCAGAAGGGGTTCAAACACTTTGAGGGTTGTAATCTTCTACTACAGGTTTGGTTATTGGAGCATCTCTAAAGGGGTCAATATCGTCAAGATTTTCCACGAAGGGCGTGGAATGATCATATAGCCTTCCATCACCCTAAGAGAATGACTTACATCCTAGACAGGTTTGATCAACCGGAAAATGCTACAGAATGGGCGCAGTTTTTTGACAATTTGACTGAGGACCAGGTTCAATGGATGTTCGAATGGTTCCCTACCAGTGAGTTCATCATCAGATCTAGGACGCTCCGTACCTGGTGTTGATCAGGTTAAGGGGCATATACCCATATGTTCCCATCAGGGTTATGAGACAGGCAGGCAGGAAGCAAGTCATACCGCGAGTTTCTAAAACGAGTCATTACAGGGCAGATTTTCAGGATGACGACATCCCGTACAAATGTGAAGCTCAGCATATATGGCATCTAAAGGTTATTGTAGAAAGGGACAACATCGATCCAGACAGGTACCACACAGGGCATGTACACTTTTACCTATCATGGTTGGAAGACAGCGTAGCAGGGGTAGTTGAGCCAGGAATCGGTCGGGGGAACAGGGTCATAGACGAAGTTGCTGAAGCTCAAGTGAAATACAACAAATTGCACAAAAGGGTTCATGAGTCCGAGGCCGAGCATCTGGAGAAACACAAAACTAATATAGAACTGATCAATGAATGGAGGGAAAAGGGTTATCAAATCTAATGAAAGGCTAGAATATTTGCAGCAGAGTCTGATGGAGCTGGAGGGGAAGACGAGAAAAAATGTCGCCGACTGCCAGAATACTGAGGGAAGCAAAAAAGGACATCTAGAGAGAGTATACCTGTCATTGGGCATGCACGACCTGGGGAACCTGATCAATGGAGCCATGTAGATCAAGACTGGGGAAGGTCCTTCTGGAACCAAGTAGATTAGATTTACCTGCTTTTTCCAAATGTAATAAGGCCAAGTGCCATTAATGACTTATCTTATTTAGTGTCGTTTTAGATTCATCTACTTTTACATTAATGAAATGAGGCAATTACTGGCACTAAAATTCTCTTAATCAACTTGTCGTTAGGCCTACCTCGTGCATCACGAGGCTCCCAAATTAGGACGCGAGTTTACATTCTCGCACTATGTGTTTGGATATTGCAAATACTCTTTTTAGAACCCCTACTGACTTGGTTACCTTTTGTTTTCATTTCCTTTTTGATTATTCCCATTCCCTAAGGTTGGTTCACGCATACTAACATCATCAGCTTATCATACCAGATCCAGAGGCCCTCCACCTTCTCCTCCTCCAAGTGTACCGAAATAAAAAAGGGAAATCTAAAATGGATGATATGAATGGAATCAAAACAGAAAACACTAAACATGTTGAGAACCGGGAAACTTTTGATGGTCGGGGCACTCAGGCCCCGAATGATTTGGTTTTACGGCTTGAGCAGAAGATACTTGCACTACAAGGCGAGCTTGAGCAAGTCCATAACTTGGGAAATCTCTCCCTCACATTGAATGTCTCTGACACCCAGAACCCTGCACCACCTCAGAACACACCCAACAAACACCCACAAAATCCTCCCGAACCTCACCAGTATACAACCCCTCCTCAAAATCAGCATCTCCCTACGCAATACCCACAAAACACCTACCATGCTCCCAAAAATACCCCATAAATTATTCCCGAACCGCAAAACTCCACCAATGATCATCATTATGCCCAAACTCCTGGCCTTCACCAGAACAACCCTATATACGTATAAACCCTACCTCACTCCACTCAACCAATCTCCTATACACCAGAATCTGCTGAGAAGGACCTGCTCATCAAGAACATGGCTGAAGAGCTCAAGAAGTTGACAAGTCGGGTTCAGGGTGTTGAAGGGGGTAAAGGAATAAAAGGTCTGAACTATGAGGATTTATGCATACAACTGGACGTGGTTGTGCCGGAGGGTTACAAACCTCCCAAGTTCGAAATGTTTGATGGAAGACTTATTGTGACAAGCTCGTGGGGGTCGGAAAATATGAAAGGATTGGAATGAAGCTCTTCATGAGTAGTCTTACCGGAGATGCTCTGTCCTGGTTCATAAGCCAGAATCCTAAGAAGTGAGCCAATTGGGTGAGCATGGCGTCTGACTTCATGGACAGGTTCAGTATTAATATGGAGAATGCGCCAAATGTCTTCTATATCCAGAAATTAAAGAAGAAGCCAAGTGAGACTTTACGCGAGTATGCTACTCGATGGAGGTCGGAAGCAGCCAAGGTTAGACCAGCATTGGAAGATGAACAGATGAAAAATTTCCTTGTCCGAACACAGGATCCACAATATTATGAAATGCTAATGGTCATTAAGAACCATAAGTTCTCCGATATCATCAAACTCGGAGAACGGATTGAAAAAGGTATTAAAAGCGGGATGGTGACAAATTTCGAGGCACTGCAGGCCACGAATAAAGCATTGAAATCAGGTGGTATATCGAATAAGAACGATGTGGGAACAGTAATGGTTTCCCATCCACCCAAAACTCTATTTGTATACCAGACCCCTCCACCCATATACCAAACACCTCCACCCACATACTAACCATCACCTCCCAGATATTCCCAACCTGCTACCGCCTACCATACCTATAACACCCAACCATCCTATTATCAGTCACCTCCAACTCGTCCAAACTACCAAAAGCCTAGGCCTAATTTTGACCGCAAACCACCTAGACAGTACACAGCCATTGCTGAACCCATCGACCAGCTGTACGAAAGGTTGAAAGCCGATGGATATGTCACCCCTAATCCCGTTGTGGCAATAGAAAATTCATCTCAATGGGTCAATCCAAACAAGACATGTGCATATCATTCCGGCGTGAAGGGACACACTATTGATGAATGCCGCACCTTGAAAGACAAGATACAAACACAAATTGATAGTAGGGTCATACAGGCGAAGGAAGTTGCACCCAATGTCCGCAACAATCCTCTCCCAGATCATAGGGGTGGAGGGGTCAATGTGATAGAAACTGATGAAGAATGGGATCCGGAGGGATCAATCGGGCTTATTCGAGAAGGTAATAATACTAAGACACCTGCAGTCACACTCAATCCCATTATGGTACAGGTACAACCGCCAGCTGAAGTCGAGGTAGCCGCATCGGTTCCTTTAGAAATGGAAGCAACACCACCTGCCACAACACTCACTCTAACGGTGGCCACACCTTTCATTGTAACGGTGGCATGCACACCACCCTTCAGTTCCAATGTTGTACCTTGGGATTATATGACCGAGGCTAGACGAAATGGAAAGTCCAAGACGGAAGAATAAGGCACTGCACAAGGAATTACCAGAACAGGAAGGGTTTATACACCTGAACATTTAGGAGAAATCAGTAAGCAAGCTTCTAATAAACAACCCATCATTGAAAATGGTCTAGATGACCTCTGGAGGAAGGTACATGAAAGGAAGTACTCTGTCGTTGATCATCTGAACAAGACTCCCACCCAGATATCCATCCTGTCATTATTGCAAAATTCTGAAGCACACATGAATGCTTTGATGAAGGTGTTGAATGAATCATATTTGCCAAACAACATCACTAGTGGAGAAATGGCCAATATGGTGGGGCAAGTGCTAGAAAGCCACAAGATCACTTTCCATGAGGACAAACTGCCACCGGAAGGGTTAAGTCACAATAGGGCACTGCACATCACACTGTAATGTGAAGATAAGTTCGTCACCAGAGTTTTGATGGATGGAGGATCCAGCCTCAACATTTTCCCGTTGACCACTTTGAAGAGGTTGGGCAAAGGTTTACATGAGATACGAGCAGGAACTATGAATGTGAAAGCGTTCGATGGGTCTCGAAAGGCCACGATCGGAGAAACTAACCTATGCTTGCAAATGGGTCCTACCTAGTTCGATGTTGAATTCCAGGTACTAGACATATTCGCCTCCTACAATCTATTACTGGGACGACCTTGGATACACGCTGCTGGAGCGGTCGCATCCACTTTGCACCAAGCGGTAAAATTTGAGTGGAACCATCAAGAAGTGATCATCCATGGAGATGGGAGCAACCCTATTTATACCAGTCAGACTGTTCTGGTGGTTGAAAACATAAGGAAGTTAGGCGGAGAAACCTACCATCCGCATCGAGCGTGTTAACGCGATTGAAAAGGATAAATGGTGGAGTAGCAAAATAGAGAGTATACTGGCATGGCAAGGGTACAAACTTAGAAAGAGGCTCGTTAAAAACCTTCAGGGTATCTCCAAGCCAATACAGGTGAAATGACATGGTACAACCTTTGGGCTAGGGTATCAGTACACCTGGCAAGAATATGATGACTGGTCACCGCCGTGGCGTGGTCCATACTACCCTCTTGAGAAACCCGTGCCGCACTTGAGTCAGACATTCCAGTAAGCCAATATCATATGGGGATCACAGGAAGAAGAAGCATTGGAAGCATTGAGGAGTTTGTTCTTGGAAGATGATGATATGGACTACTGTGTGATTGTCGAGGAGGAGGAGGGGGAAGGCCCTACCATCCAAGCTGTGGAGAGAGGAGCATTCCTCAAGAACTGGACTGTTAAACCATCAAGGGCCCGATGAGTTCTGGGGTAGCAAGGCTGAATAGCATTGTTCACTTTTCTAAAAAAAATGATTTCCACTTTTGCATTTTTTCTTGTCATAAATAGTATTTTTTTTAATGTTCCAAAAAGCGTCATTTGAGTTGTTCAAAATCATTTTGTTTGACATTTTAAATGGCTTGATGTTTTATTATTACTATTTTTCTTTCAGATCTTTATCCCTACAACATTACTATTCCTTATCTTGATGAATCAACGGCTGTGACATGTAATGAGACAATGCAACAAAAGGACAGTGATTCAGAAGAAATAGAAGATGATGATGTAATACCTGAAGATATCATCAGAGAATTATAAAATTTTGAGAACAAGCCCCAGCCCAACTTGGACGAAACTGAGATAGTCAACTTGGGAGATCTTGAAACCGTCAAGGAGACCCGCATCAATACCCATTTTTCACCGTCAGAGAAAGAGGAATACACTCGATTATTGAAGGAGTATGAGCACATATTTTCATGGTCATACGATGATATGACCGGCTTAAGCACATCCATTATGTCCCACAAGCTACCCACAAATCCAATGCGCCCGCCCGTAAAGTAGAAACTCGGGAAATTCAAGCCTTATATGAGCCTGAAAATCAAAGAGGAGGTCATTAAGCAGATCAAAGCCAAGGTCCTCAGGGTAGTTGAAGATCCAACTTGGCTAGCCAACATTGTGCCAGCTCCAAAAAAGGACGGGAAAGTTAGAGTCTGTGTTGATTATCGGGACCTAAATAGATCAAGTCCCAAGGATGATTTACCGCTACGAAACATACACATTCTGATCGAAAATTGCGCCAAGAATGAACTCCAGCCCTTTGTAGATTGCTTCGCCGGTTATCATCAGATTTGGGTGGATGAAGAAAATGCAGAGAAAACAGCCTTCATTACACCATGGGGGGTGTACTGTTACACGATGATGCCATTCGGCCTAAAGAATGCTGGGGTCACATACATGAGGGTCATGACTACTATTTTTCATGACATGATACACAAGGAGATCGAGGTATATGTGTATGATGTCATCATTAAATCCAAGAAGGCCGCAGATCATATAGCAGACTTGAGGAAATTCTTCGACAGACTATGGAAGTACAACCTAAAGCTAAACCCCTGCAAAGTGTGCATTCGGGGTTCCTGCCAGAAAGTTATTAGGATTCATCATCAGCAGTCGGGGAATAGAATATGATCCATCGAAGTTCAAAGCCATTCAAGAGTGACCACCGCCAAAAGCAAGAAAGATGTGATGAGTTTCCTGGGACGCCTTAACTACATCATCCGTTTCATAGCACAGTCCACAGTAATATGTGAGCCGATTTTCAAAATGTTGAAGAAGGACGATGCAACTAGTTGGACCGAGGATTGTCAAAAGGCTTTTGACAAAATCAAGGGGTACTTGTAAACACCACCAGTTTTAGTCCCGCTAGAGCCAGGTAGACCACTGCTACTTTACCTTGTAGTGCTAGATGGAGCTTTCGGCTGTGTTCTGGGGTAGCACGACGAGACATGGAGAAAAGAACAAGCCATCTACTACCTGAGTAAGAAGTTTACACCCTATGAAGCACAGTATTCTCTGTTGGAACGAACCTGCTGTGCCTTGACCTGGATAGCTCAAAAGTTGAGGCATCACTTCTGTGCCTATACAACATATCTCATATCGAGAATGGATCCCTTGAAGTATATCTTTCAGAAGCCCATGCCTGCTGGCAAGCTGTCTAAGTTGAAAATCTTGTTGAGTGATTTCGACATTGTCTATGTAACTCAGAAAGCAGTCAAGGGACAGGCACTGGCAGACCACCTTGCTGAAAAACTTGTGGGAGGAGAATACGAACCCTTGAAAATGTATTTAACCGATGAAGAGGTATCATTCATAGGGGAATACATTGCTGAAGCCTACGATGGTTGGAGAATGTTCTTTGACGGAGCGACAAACTTCAAGGGAGTTGGCATTGGAGCCGTCTTGGTATCATAAACTGGTCAACATTATTCGGTATCTGCGAAACTCAGATTCCCTTGCACCAACAACATGGCAAAATACGAAGCTTGCATATTAGGACTCAACATGGTTGTTGACACGAACATTCAGGAACTGCTAGTAATCGACGATTCAGATCTACTTGTGCGCCAGGTACAAGGGGAATGGGCTACCAAGAATTCCAAGATATTGCCATATCTGCACCATGTGCAGGAATTGAAGAAAAGATTCACAAAGATAGAGTTTCAGCATGTTCCCAGAATTCAGAATGAGTTTGCCGATGCATTGGCCACTTTGTCATCAATGATACAGCATCCAGACAATAACTTAATTGATCTTATCCCAATAAGGATCCATAATCATCCGGCATATTGTGCTTATGTCGAAGAGGAAACGGAAGAGGAGCCTTGGTTCCACGACATCAAAGAGTATTTGGAAAAATGAGAATACCCGGAGCATGCGAACCATACTCAAAAGCGCACACTTCGGAGGTTGTCCAACCATTTCTGCCACAATGGAGGAACCCTATATAGAAGAACTCCTGATCTGGCACTATTAAGGTGTGTCGATGCAAAGGAATCTTCTAAGTTGCTTGAGGAGATACATGGTGGGACCTGCAGCCCGCATATGAATGGCTTTTTCTTGGCCAAGAAGATACTCAGAGCAGGTTACTTTTGGATGACCATGGAAACGGATTGCATCCGGTATGTTCAGAAGTGTTACCAATGTCAAGTGCATGCAAACATGATAAAAGTGCCACCAAACGAGCTTAATGCTACAAGCTCACCTTGGCCTTTTTCTCTTGGGGAATGGATGTCATTTCCTATCGAGCTTACCGCCTCAAATGGGCATCGATTTATGTTAGTGGCTATCGACTACTTCACTAAATGGGTTGCAGCTGCATCTTACAAAGCTGTGACTAAGAAGGTCGTTGCGGATTTTGTTCGCGACCAAATTGTCTGTCAGTTCGGGGTTCCAGAGTCTATCATCACTGAAAACGCCGTCAATCTCATTAGTTATATGATGAAATCCATGTGTGAGACTTCCAAAATCAAGAAAAAGAATTTCACAGCATATAGGCCCCAAATGAACGGAGTCGTTAAAGCTGCCAACAAAAACATCAAGAAGATACTGAGGAAAATGGTAAAAAATCACAAATAATGGCACGAGAACCTACCATTCGCTTTACTAGGATACCGTACCATACTCCTCACATCAACCGGGGCACTCCCTATTTGCTGGTTTATGGTACTGAAGTTGTCATTCCTGCCGAAGTAGAAATTCATTCCCTGAGAATCATAAAAGAAGCTGAGCTTAGTGACTCTGAATGGATAAGGAGCTGTTATGAGCAGCTAGCCCTCATAGACGGAAAGAGGATGAACGTGGTATGTCACAGACAAATTTATCATAACAAAATGTCCATAGCCTTCAACAAAAGAGTCAAGCCGAGACAGTTCACACTAGGGCAGCTAGTGTTGAAGAAGATCTTCCCGCATCAAGATGAAGCCAAAGGGAAATTCTCTCCCAACTGGCAAGGTCCTTACATGGTTCATAGGGTATTGACAGGAGGAGCCCTCATACTTACAGAAATGGACAGAGAAATTTGGTCAAAACCAATCAACTCATATGTAGTCAAAAGATATTATGTGTAAATCATCCTATGCTTTTGTACATGATGTAAATTGAACTATGCTCGACATGATTCCCGTTTAAGAGGGGATACATAGGCAGCCCTGTGGGTTCAGTCACAATTGAATAATTTCTATTTCCCCCATAATCAAAAACTGGGCCAGAATTTTGAGGAGGACCCTCAAGCAAGTTCAGCCAATCGCAGCATATAGAGTAGTCAGAAGTGTTATTCAGATAACTGGGGCTGAATTTTGAGGAGGACACTCAAAATTCTACGGCAGAAGCAGTCGCAATGTCTTTGATCGTGTCACAGTCACTGGTTCATCTAACCAATTTCTAAACTATATTTTACTATGTCTTCAAAAATTATGCATGCATAAACTCTAATTTAGCGAACGCTACCCCGATAATTTAAACAGGGTCTTCAGACGAAACAGAGCAAATCAAGCAAGCAGACGAAAGCACGAACAAACCTTCCCCTGCAAAACTCATGACTTTTCTTTGAACGCAGGAATAAGGAATATTCACACCTTGGAATCGCAGCCTCCGTAGCAATAAAGATGCCAAACTCATTTCCATCTAAGAAATACTCCGCTATCACCCATTATTTAAATCTTGCATGAGGCTAAGCCCTGCCTCCATATTTTCATTAGGCTAAGTATTTCCTTCTCTTAACATGGGACAAAGCCCTATCCCGGACCTTGCATAAGGCTAAGCACTGCCTTCTCTTTGCAAGAGGCTAAGACTTGTCCTGAATCCTGCATAAGGCTAAGCACTGCCTTCTCTTTGCATAGGACTAAGACATGTCCCGGACCTTGCATAAAGCTAAGCATTACCTTCCACTTGCATAAGGCTAATCACTGCCTTCTCTTTGCATGGGACTATGCTCTGTCGCGAATCTTGCATAAGGTTAAGCACTGCCTTCTCTTTGCATGGGACTAAGCCCTGTCCCGGACCTTGCATAAGTCTAAGCATTGCCTTCCACTTGCATAAGGCTAAGCACTGCCTTCTCTTTTTCATGGGACTAAGCTCTGTCCCGAATCCTGCATAAGTCTAAGCACTGCCTTCTCTTTGCATGCTAAGCCATGTCCCGAATCTTGCATAAGGCTAAGCATTGCCTTCCACTTGCATAAGGCTAAGCACTGCCTTCCCTTTGCATGGGACTAAGCACTGTCCCAAATCTTGCATAAGGCTAAGCACTGCCTTCTCTTTGCATGGGACTAAGCCCTGTTCCGAATTTTGCATGGGAGTAAGCCATATCCTGAATCTTTGCACGAGACTAGGCATTGTCTCTCTTGCATTATCTCTTCTCTTCTCTCGGGCTAAGCTCTGACCTCAACTTCATACAAGACTAAGCCTTGTCTTGTCGTTTCTAGCATCATGTCTTTGCACCTCATGGGTTGAAATATCGCCAGCTTGTCCGAAGGCGTCATAGTTTGAAGGCACCATCCTCATAGCCATAAGACACCATGCCATGGCTTGAGGATCTCTCAACTTTCATATCATTATTCAAAGTTGTCATGGTTCGGAGGCACCATTTCATGGCCCGTGGACATCATTTCATCGCCTGTGAATCCCTTACCGCTCAATTCATGGCCCGGGACATCATGGTCTAAAGACGTCATCCTCAACCGTCCAAAGACAATCCTCATGGTCTAAAGGGAATTTGAATCACATTTAAATTTACGCAAAGATATATGCTCATAGTGCGTCTTTCATTTGCAGGTAACCCGATGAGTAACCATCACCCCAACAATAGTAATCCCGATCCATTTCCTTCACACTATTTCAAACCTGACCGCTCACTGTAACCATTTCACCCATTCAAAACCTTGTGTCTGTTCTTGTGATAAATTCATCGGTATATTTCGCCGGTGAATTCAGAACTACACACAGCCTGATTCCTGTAAAACCAATATGTAGGCAGCTCGAAAACCAGAGGGCGGCCTATGTCTCTCGAATCACCTTATTCGCTCAAAACTGGCCATCATATCTTTAGCCGATAACTCTTTCATCCTTCCCGGGTAAAGAGGGGCAGCTGTTGATACCTAATTTTTTCCTATATTGTTTTAAAAATGCATATACGAATATCAATTAATATTTTTCCATGATTTCTGCTTTTTTAAGGATTTTCAATTAATTTATCACAGTATTTTTATTGTTTATAAATAATTATCAATTGCATCTCAAATGGTTTTAAAATAATCTTAGTGCTTAATTTTATCATTTATATTTATACTAAGCTGTAATTATTTTTTGAACAACCATATTTATATTTTAGGGTTATAATTGAAATAATTTTGAAATAATAGCCCATATGTGCATAACTACCTTATTTCACAAGAAAATGACCTTTTATACTTTTATAATATTAAGTAATTATTTTAAATTATTTTCATGCATAAATATCAATTTTTATCATTTATTAGCTATTTTTATGAATTATTTATCAAATTGATTGTATATTTAACAAATAGTCACTTTTAATTTCGGACCTTAGCCCAAATTATTACCCCAGCCCAATTAGAATCACAATCCAATACCCAAACCCCAATTCTTCCAACCCACCCCAACCCCAGATGGAACCCTGGCCGTGGATCTCAGAAGATCAACGGTCCAGGATCCATTTCCTTTTTTAATTACACCAAACGACCCTAAACCTAATACTTTTCCCAATTTCGCCACCCCTAAATCCCCTCTTCCTCTCTTCTATCTCAAACTTCCCCTAACCATAACCTGCCGTCACCTGAACCCCCTTCAGTCCATAGGGTTCCGCTTCGATCTTAGGTCTTATCTGGCCTCCTATCTTTACTGGTGATATGGTTTTTATATTATCTGATAGAATCTCGAAAGGATTCGACACAGACTTGGCTTCAGTCCTTCATTTTCTCGATGAAACTGCTTGTGTTCATCTCTTTGTTTGTGATTACTGTTATCTTCATGTTTATGGCTCAAATCTGTGGTTCCAAACCAGATTTTCTTCTCATCTATGTCATTTTTAAAACCCTGGTCACTTGCTACTCGAATGTGTTCAGATCCTTGTAGATTTGAGATAATTTTAAGTTTATTTGATATTTATTTTTATAAACTTTTTGTGTTCTCTTATTATTAACCGATTTTTATTTTCTCTAAATCTAGGGTTTCATCCCTTTAAGTTTCTGCAAAAATACTTAATTTTTTCTAAGTGTTTAACTCTGGTTTTCTTTACTTGTTCGACTGATTCTCATGTCTATGTTCAAAACCCTAGGGTTTCTACTTATTTCATTTATTGTTTCAATATTTTTCCGTTATTCTTTAATTAACAGAGACTAATTGATTTTATTTGACTAATTAGGGTTCGAAATTATATTATTCTTCTAAGATTGTTACTTCCTGTTATTTTTACCTATTTTCCTTATTTGTGAAACATAAAATGGTACTACTTTCCTTAATTATGATATTGATCATATTTTTGGGTTCTAATTTATTCCAACCGACTTATAAATGGCCTATGACTTATTTCTTGCCTTATTTAAACCCCAATCTGAGCTGTTAATTGATTCTCCCCAATTTAAGGGGTCTATCTCGAATTCTGTTGAGTTATTTCATTCATTTTAGCCCCCAATTAACGGGTTGATTTAATTTGTATGCCTTATTTATGAACTCTAATATTCTTTGCCTTATTGTTTTACCCTGCTACATTCTATATAATCCCCCTTTTCTGATTTTGAAAACACATGAACACACATGGAAAGATACAGAAAAACACCTACACACACACAAACTCTTACTCACACACTCACAACTGTAGTTCTTTCTGTTACTTCTATTTGTTGCACTGTCTAGCCGGCTGAAAGCCAAGGCTAGGCTCTTGGATTCCACTTGCCTTCGCCTTCCTGTATGCTATCTCTTGACTGGTATGCTTCAATTTCTGTTATCATATTCTCTTCCATATGCTATGTAGTCAGTTTTCTTATGAATTTCAATATGCTTCTGTTTTGAAATATAATTCCTAACGATCTTTTTCATTAACCAATATGCCTTAGATCTTACTATTTTATGTTGTTCCATGTGTTTTATAGTATTACAGACTTCGATGCTCCTGTTTGCTATGTAGTTCCTGTTTATCTCCTTCTCAACTAGCATGCCTCAATTCCTGTCCTGTTCTATGTGCTGATAATTTACCTTAGCATGTTCCTGATCAATTCATGATTTCTGTGTACTTCTTTCAAGACTAATGTGCTTTAAATTCCTGGTACATTTTCTGTATGGTTGTCCGATTAGTCATTTTAACTTCAACATGTTTCTCTCTGCTAAATACATGTCTATAGGATTCCACCTAGTAATAGTTAATAAACTAAGTCAACTTCAGCAATGTGAAACCTTGTTTGATTCAATTGTGACCCTGTTCTGCCTATAATTCAAGTGTTCCTGCTCTTGTTGTGACTATTGGTACCCATGTCTGAACCAATCTGCTAAGATGTGGTTCTATTCTGTTTGTGATCTTGTAATCTATTTCTGTTCACTTCTAAAGTCCAACCTGTTTTACTAAAACTATTTGCTACCTTTATATACTGTTTTTCAACTCCTACTCTTAGATATCTAGGGTCCTTTCCCTCATGTTTGAGCACTTCCTAGGAGTCCATGAGAGTCCTTCGAACTCTGACACACTAGGGTTGGCCTTTCAAAACTTGTTTACAAAATCTATTTCTTCTAAAAGGTTCTGGTGTGAGCATTGTTCGGGGTCCCTGAGGCCCTTGGTAACTTTGACACACCGGAAGCCATTTGGTGTATTATGGACTATTGGCATACCTCAGACTTGCTTGAAGTCCTGGCTTCCAGGATTGACATTGGGCTTGCCAAGTCTCCCTATAGTATAGTTATTTTCATTATGTAATTCATTTGTATTGGCCTGTAATAACAGTCTTTATAAAACAAATATGGGGTTATTAGTAAAAGGTAGGGAGGGACTTTATATGTATATATTTTTGTTGGGTTCGGGTAGAAATCATGCCTATTGGTTATTGTGGTGATGATTTATATGCATTATAAATCATGCGCATAGGACTTATCTCATTCTTTAAAATCCTAAATTTTCACATTTGCATCTTAGAAATCATGCTTCTAGGTCGTTACCGATTTTGCCCCAAGTACTATATTTTCAAAACTTCTATGTGTGCATTAGAAATCATGTTTCTAGGTTCTTTTGTTGAACTCGCTTGGAAATTAATTAACACATTCATTCTCCTAGATATCATGCCTATAGGAACCACATATAAAAAAATCAGTCTTGACACTTAGACATCATGTATATAGGAAATAAGCGTAAAAACAGCTTCAACACTTAGATATAGAAAATTATAAAATCAGTTTCTATGTTTAGATGTCATAATGCTTGTAATCAGTTTCAGTATATAGCATGCCTATAGGATCTAAAAGATGAAATCTGCCTATTAAAATCAATCACTGGTTTATAATCATGGTTCGATTAACGTTTAGATATCATGTCTATAGGATTCTGCCTGGTTATCACTTAGGCAAGCCTGTGGGATAATTAAAATCCTGTGCTAAAATTGTGATTTCTCCTACTTGAAACGTGCTCAGATTCTGTATTTACAAAATCAGCAAGCAAATTTGTAGGTATTCGCTGCCTTGCTTAATTAAACCTCTATACATTCTGTTTATGCTCATTTAGATATCCTTCCTATAGGACTCCTAAATCATTTAAAACTGTTTGTTTGAATAAGCGTTCAACTATTTGTCTATTTGTGGAGGTAAATATGAGCCCCTTTAATTTCTCTTTATGTGATAGTCCTACTTGATTTTGGTTTGTCGCTTAGATTTTACCCTTTTAAGCAACATTGGTGAGTCTAGAACCACCTTAATAGAGGTCCTAAACACCTCCAGTGCCATAGGTAAGGGATGGGTAGTGCATGCATAGGGTACGTACCAGATGCTATTAGAACGCTTAGATAATAATCAAAAAAAAGGAGGGTAATTGGGTAGTAAAGGAGATGATGACCTGTGCGCTAATGCTACGTGTAAAACCTCTATTTGAGGAAGGTTACCAAGTATTGCATATAAGTGATCCTATAGGCTAATAAACCTAGGACCCCCTTTAATTCCCGTTTTGAAATGATTTCTATTTGTTTAAATTGCTTTATTTTCTTTAAAGACTAATTCTCTTAAATTGAGTTTGGTCGTGACCCACCGTTATGGACCTCGATGGGTGTCTAACACTTTCCCCTCAAGGTAATTTAGAGCCCTTATCCAATCTCTGGTAAAGTAAACCGGTTTATGAGTTATTTGTTTTAGGTGCCCTAACGCTCCTTAATCCGTTAGGTGGCTACTCTTCAAATTCCATACCCCGTCCCAAAAGGAAATGAGTTGTTCCAAAATGTCGAAACCCGGACTCCGCCAGGAAAAAAGGGGGCGAGACAGCATGGCGACTCTGCTTGGGAAGATTCCCTTAGGCTCTTACCACAACAAACTTGCTTTTGTGAATTAGTCTTTAAGCATGCTTTATTTTGTTAATACTTGCACACCCTTTCCCCTTCCCACTTTATGAGAATCTATTGCCTATTTTTTAAGAATTTACAATTTCTCTTTCTTGTTTCATCACTCTTTATTATGGAAACTGACCCGTCGTTTTGTTTTCTTTCTTTTATTTAAATGTATTTTCAATTATTAAATACTGCATTTATTTATTTTTTTACGTGACAGCATGCTATTTACTATTGCATAAATCATGCTCAACATCATATTCCACTCGTGCGTAATCAATCCTATAGTAACGCTTGATGAGTGTTTGCACCCTTCCTATATATCAACCTTTAAATTTGGAAAGGCTTATTTGCAGTAAAACTAGTCGATCAGCGGTGCAGTCGACGGTTCCGTGCCTTTCCCCCTCAAGTTGTCCGCTTGAGGGTACCAGATTAGACATCTATAGAAACCTTATTCTGATTTATTGTACATGCATCATGGTCAAAACCTAGCCAGGGTTAATATGTTGTCCACATAATAACCCTTTAGGAAAATCCTTGTCCAAAGTCCACGTGTATTTCCATAATCCCAACGGACGCAACCACAATTTGAGCATTAATTTGGAGAAATAAGTGCCAATATGCTAATCACTGATGTATAAATAGTCGAGTCTGGTAGGGAAAGGGCCTAACCTTGTTTGTTTTGCAGAAATGAGGCACGATCCCTAGGTTTGGCATGGTCCAAAGAATACCACCATTGTTGCTAGATTGGTGGGAGGACCTTTCGCCAAGTGACAAAGACCATGTGAAAAGAGTCCTAGGAAACATACCCTCTTTACTAGATATCCAACCAAACAATATGTTGATCAGTATTTAAAACCTCACGCACATACTCATGCTACAAAACTTAGTTGAGCACACCAGCTCGAGCCAGTCTGAAGATTCTCTCTTTTTCTTAGTCAAATAAGCCTCAGAGCCCAATTCCAACATCCAGAATTATTTGCTGGGCATTTTTCCATCATACGAACATCGTATCAACACTACACGATGCACCAATGCATGATTGCATACCTTTGCTGAATTCACACCACTCACCGCATAATTCTCATGACCATAATAACATCCTCTGATAATGATAGACAAAATTTCACGAATGTGATGCTCACAACGCGCCTCATGATTCATATAAGTCATGTTCCAACTTTTTCAATACTGCCCTGACGGAAGAGATGTGTAGAAACTCATAACCAACTGCCGGGTCAACAAATAATTGAACCTTCCTCCGAAATTACATAAGGGAACGGACCCTGGAAAGAACTACTCAACCCACATAGCTAATTACACAACCGTAAGAAGACTATGAACCTTCCTTAGAAATTGAGAAACAAAACACACAAGATTAGGTACAGGGAACTGCACTCAACATCACACTGTTGCGGCGTGCAACCCGATCCGACCATGACACCCGTGGCGGCGTGCCACCTGATCCAAACAATATACTCATGGCCGCGTGCCACCCGATCTACACATAACAATCTACAAAAAATACTTGCCGAGCTAAAATGCTCGTAACTACGAAATACCCGAATATCGACCATAAGCACGTGAAGTGAAATATATAAATCCCGGGGAGACGGATAGAGACATACGCTACGAAACTCAAACACAACTACGGTGCAATAAATGACCTACATCTCGAGAGTCATCCTGCTCTCACAACGTCACAAACTGCACAATAGAGTATTACAAAAGTAGCTGACGACAAAGATAACATCCAAGGCCCGAATAGTCCTCCATAAGGAATGATATGCTAATGAACACACCAAGGTTGGTGTAGATTACACATCCACATTTGGACCCATCAACGGACCTTAAACTGATTCTAATCATACTGTGCTATGGAAAATACCTTCTCAAGGATCCACAATTACCTTTTTCCCATGATACACAAGAACAACCGTCGAATCCGGAACAAACTTCCACAATTCAAAACCAACAAAAAAGAGCGCCTTTCAGGCCTAGACTCTCACATTCGCGATAGTACCAAATCTCCATACTTGGTTTCAATCTTTACTCAATCAAGTGACTACATGTCACACTTATACAATCTTCCCGTGGGATACACTCCCACAACCCTCCGCACCGGGTAATAAGTCTGCACCTCTATACTACCGGCCACACTAATGTTGTAAAGCAAATCAAGAAGCCGTAAATTAGTACACAAATCCCCTTACACAGAATACCGATCTTAGGTGACGCTAAAGACAATACCTGCTTACTCTTAACATCTAAATATTTTCCTGCTCATCCGAGCTCGTGACATTCTTTCTTACGATGAACCGCAACTTTGATCC
The DNA here is from genome assembly GCA_005239505.1 of Nicotiana paniculata. Taxonomy (NCBI): domain Eukaryota; kingdom Viridiplantae; phylum Streptophyta; class Magnoliopsida; order Solanales; family Solanaceae; genus Nicotiana; species Nicotiana paniculata. The sequence continues at coordinate 24,561 of ML362739.1, read as the reverse complement.
TCCATTTCAAGTTCTCATGTTGTTCACTGCACCTAACACACCAATGCGCGAGAATACAAGAATTCCGTCATAACTCCCGAACTACTAATAGGATAATTACTTCATCATATAGAAACCTTTTACATAGCTCATCCCAGAAGAACCATTGCAACGCGCAACCGAATTCCCATAACGCAGAAAATACAATCCCCAAGTAATGGTCTAGATCTCTATAATCCCTTCCGGGATTCACCACCACAATTCACATGCATAACTTAACATGCTGAAGGAACTGATAATTTCCAACATCATGCCACTTCAACCGTTTCTAATCGAACCAATTGCTTCAAATTTACTCTTGATTTCCCTTAGAATAACAATGGATTCATTCACAATATAACGAACTCAATTCGCACGCATCCTGAGTGACCCCATTTCATGAGACCACATTGTTTCAAACCCACGAACCATCTCATACCCTCCTTGTGCGACTCTCGCATATTCAACTGCTACACTCATTCTGATAAATTCCCCCCATATATCCGATGTCACCTTTCACCCATTCCTTCAATGTTGCATTGCAGACCGCACATAACATGGAACACTCCAAACCCCTTTCATAACTCACTGCAAAAGCTAGTAATCACACTATGAGCTCGAAATCCTTAAGCACTGCACTTGAATTTTAAATCTGATAGGACCATTGGTGAGAGCCACCCACTCTGACTCGGTCCTAAATATAACCAAACTCCAAGGCCTTCTAGCACATGAACACCCTCTCAAAGAAGCAACCGGCTGAATTCCTTCCTTGTACATCACATCCACACGAAGCATAAACTCTAAGTCTTCCCAAAGCCTGAACATAAATCGATAAGGCCAATTATAGCACACCTTCCTCAATACTTTGCTCACATTATCACTGACGTTTTCTTCCATTAATCGTAATAACCCACCAATGCACCGATAACCAGAACCCGCACAAGTAGACAACCACGTAATCCAATAATAGAAGGTAGGGCTCTCCCACTTAGCTCGAAGCTACAATTATATCACCCTGGGACCCACCGAGATTCCTTCTTCCCAATTGACATCAGCTAAAAGTCCAACAATGCATTCCAAACTCGAAATCATGTTGCATCTAAATAAAATACATGGACCTAGTCCCTGTCCACCATGAATTACCAATGGCTCCAAACTTTCCTCAAGGCGTGTGGCCATCCTACCACAGAACCCATATGTTAGTCTGCCACTCTCCCACTTTGGTTAAACCCTCTCCTTTAAGAAACTCCACTTCTGTTGTTCATACTTGACCTTCTAGCAATTCAACCACCGCAAAACACCTCCCACATGTCCTTCTCGTCCTTCGCTGCCCAATTGTTGCCCCAATTCCAAATCTATCTCTGTAGCACTTGCATCGATAGATTGCTATCAACTTTAAACCCCTACGAAGGTCATTTTCCTCGAGCCGTCAACATTAGAAATATCCATTTAAATCCCGAAGTTGCTACACTCCGCTATCTTTGACAACCGCTTCTCCGGCACCATCTCACACTACTCTACCCCAAAGGGAAATTGATGAAGACCATGACACCAGCGAACCTTAACACTTTCAACAAGGATGAAGACACCACATCACAATTGAGGACTCTACCATGCTCGAAATACCAAGCCTTGTTACTCTATCAACCCAAGCCTGAACATTCCTCGTCCGATTGCCTTTCCTCTGCCGGAAATAAAATATCGAATCTCTGAATCATACACTGAGTAACACCTCCCTTCAGGTCACTCACTGCCCCGACGCCTGGACAAGCATCCTACCATTCCACAACTGTGCGATAGCAGCTCATGAGCATCATAGCAACCTGTGCATAGCCTCAAAGCTCTCAGAATTACAACTACTGAGCTAAAATGATGGAATATACTTTCGCAAGGTGACGACAATATCCTAATCAATTACGCAAGGAGAAACATCCCGCACCACATATGTAGTACCATTACAATTCCTCAAATTACCGATTTATAACCAGCGCTTCAGACCGCGTAAGATTAAATGGGAAGGAAATGAAGGCATAAGCCTCAAAGGAACCAAATCGCATGATGAGTAATCAAGAAGGGAAGTGCTCCTAACAGCCCTGTAGCCTCTCGAAGATAAGTACAAACATCTTCGTACTGATCCGCAAGACTCTACTAGACTTGCTCATGACTCGTGAGACCTAAGTGAGCCTAGTGCTCTGATACCATGTTGTCACGACCCAAAATCCATAAAAGGCTGTAATGGTGCTGGACACCACTGTCAGGCAAGCCAATACTAAATAGTTAATTAAATTCTCGTTTTAGTATTTCTGAAAACATAAATTTCCTTCAATTTAACTAGTAACTAATGAACTTCAAGGAATAATATTAATGTTTTCCAATTTCAATACTAAATATCCCAGAATCGGTGTCACAAGTGCATGAGCATTTACTAGGAAGTAAAATAAAATATAATAATTGTCTGGAATACAAATTTGGATAGAAAAGAAGATACAAGCACTTTGAAGGAGATTATGCTGGCTGCAAGTCGTCTCATAAGATGCAGCTCACCGAAGTCCCCGTATCAACCACGTCGCTGCGCCCACAAGGCCACTATCCATACATGTACCTTTACAACAAAATGTACACCAAGTGTAGTATGAGTACGAAAATAACGCGTACCCAGTAGGTATCCCGTCTAACCTCGAAGAAGTAGTGACGAGAGGTCGACTCCAACGGTTACTAGTGGTCCAATAATATGATAATACAGGCTTCTAATTAAGCATGATATACAACATAAGACTCAGTACAAGAAATAACTGAACAAGTCTTCCCCATAATTAATAGCTTAAATCACTTCCATCCTTTAAAACATGTAATCATACAAACAATGAATTTATACTAATTACAAAAAAAGACTCTCAGTTCTATTATCACACACAAATACCACCGAGGAAGTTTAGCCCGATCCAATATAAATGTAAATTGTGCACTGCCGAGGGTCGAACGGCGCGAACCAAAGATGCATCTATTACCCCGCTCGCGAATCATATATGTGACGCGGTCAAATATAAATATAAGGAATTACCCCGCTCGTGAATCATACATGCGACTAAATATAAATTTAAAGAATTACCCCACTCGCGAATTATACATGCGACATGGTTACACATATATTTCTTAAGTTATTATAGCATTCTTCCATTCTTTTCAAAATACGAAGTTCAACTGAAAACCTTGAAGATCCCAATTTTTATAATAATTTCAAATCCTTCCAAAACATTTAGCAAGCAACTCAATCATGCTACTTCTAAAGGCAAACAATAAACATAAATCGGTAACAATATCAACAAGGCATGATGTAGGCTTAAAACTACCCGGACATAGGCATAGTTAGTAGCTACGTACGGACTCTCATCACCTTGTGCGTACGTAGCCCCCACAAATAGAAACACATACTAATTTAATTCACCTATGGGGTTTAATTCCATCTTACAAGGTTAGAAAGGAGACTTACCTTGCTCCGAAGTTCCATAGCCGGCTTCCAAGCCTTTCCAACAATTCTAGCCGATGCCCAACACTCTAAAATTAGTCAATAATGTGCAAACCCATAAAAATATACTCGAATACTCACGATAATTCAGTTTAAACAATTTCCCAACTCCTCTCGAAAAGTCGATAAAATCACCCTCGGTCCCACGTGCTCGGATTCCGAAAATTTTCAAAGATAAACTTTACTTATAACCCCACAAACTCAAATATATGATTTATTCTCAATTCCATGCCAAAATTCATGGTCGAAATCCAAAAATACCAAATCCTAGGTTTTCTTCCAAAACCCCACAAGTTCTACTAATTTCCATGTCTAAATCCTTATACAAACAATGCATTTAACTTATAATAAGTGGGAATCACTTACCTTGTGTATCTTGATGAAAATCTCCCCTTGAAGCTCTCCAAAATCCCCCAAACCAAATGAAAATGTGGGAAAAATGGGCCAAGTCCCGTTTTAAAAGAAAACCTTCTTCCTTGCGACCTTCCGCACCTGCGGACTCCCTGGCTGCTTCTGCGCATCCACTTATGGGCCTTCTTCTTCTCACCTGCACACCTCACCGCTTCTGCAGCCACAGCCTTCGCACCTGCGCTCCTGCAGATGCGCCCAAACGTCCACTTCTGCGAGGTCCCATAGGTCCAGCCATTTTCGCTTCTGCGGTCAACACGCTGCACCGGTGGTCTCGCATCTGCGGTCAAATTCATGTAGGTGCGATTACACCAGAAGCCTTATGCTTCAGAAATTCTTAAGTCCAAAAATCAATCCTTTAACCATCCGAAATCCACCCGAGGCCCTCGGGACCTCAACCAATTATACCAACACGTCCCAAATCACATTGCGAACTTAGTCGAGCCTTCAAATCCTATCAAACAACATCGAAATCACGAATCGCAGCCCAATTCAAGCTTAATGAATTTTGAAATTTCAAACGTCAACATTCGATACCGAAATCTATCAAATCACGTCCGGTTGACCTCAAATTTTGCACACAAGTTAATTTGAAATTACAGACCTGCTCCAACTTCCAGAATTGGAATCCAACCCCGTTATCAAAAAGTCCACTTCCGGTCAAACTCCTCTAATACCTTCAAATTTCTATCTTTCGCCAAATGACCCCGAAATGACCTACGGACCTCCGAATCCACTTTCGAAAGCGCTCCCAACACCAGAATCACCATACAGAGCTATTTCTAGACTCGAAATCCCAAACAAACATCGATAACATTGAAATGCACTTCAAACCAGATTTATAAAATTCCTCCAAAAATGCTAACTTCCACAATCCGAGCATACGCCTAAGTCCGAGATCATCATACGAACCTTATGGAACCTGAAGTGAAGCTACTCATGGCCTCAAACCACCGAGGTTGTTTATTCAAGAATTCAATCTTTGTCAATTCTTCCAACTTAAAGCTTCCGAAATAAAAAAATTTCCTTCCAAATCATCTCTGTATTCACTTCCAACCACGCATACAAGTCATAATACCTGAAGTGAAGCTACTCATGGTCACAGACCGCCGAACGACGCGCTAGAGCTCGAAATGACCGGTCGGGTCGTTACATTCTTCACTTCTTTCTCATTTCTCGGAGTGAAGTATCAATCCCCATTCACCAGCAACAATAAGTTGAGTGAGTATGGCTAAGAAAAAGTCAAGCATATATGTAGGTAAGAACTTAAGAAACCAATTTATAAATTTTAAGAGGTGAAAATCATATCAAAGAGATAATCCACCATTTCTTAAAAAGATTTAAAAAATGAGTTAAAATTTTGAATATGATTTTTATGAAAACTTTAGAGTTTTATTCAGACTAATTGGAAATAGTTTATTGTCTACAAAGTTTGAAGTCATTTTGTAGAGATTTGGACTTATTTTGAACAAAAACTACAGCTGAAAATCGCATAATAAGTTCGTCATTGTAGCTTATGACGTTTATATATACACGTTTAAACATTGTTATATATTTTTATGTAATGTTGATACAATTCTTATAAATGTGTATAAGTATTGTATTATAATGTATAGGACTGTATATAGTATAAGTTATTGATTATCGGAGTGTATATTAAAAAAAATATGAGTATGTGAGTGCAATGTATTGTGTTGAACTCTATATTTGCACAAAGTTTCCTAAATAGAAATTATTTGATGTACAAATTAAAATAAAATACTTTTAATTTGCAAGAGTCAATTTAGAGCATGTTTGGAAAGCCACCTTGGAAATGGATTTGGGTGTAATTGGGTGTAATTACATAGTTTGACATGTTTGTTTGGTCAAGTAATTACTTGATCAACATGGAATTAGGTGTAATTGGAGCGGTGAAATTATTCTCTCCAATTCTCCACGGGGAGGTGAGAATTAGTGGTAATTACACTCTGTAATTACAATGTTGCTTTTTAATTTCTTTCATTTTTATTTTTGTTTTTATTTTAATTTATTTTTTTATAACTATTTATTTCTACTATTTTTACTTTTTAATTTCTTCTGAAATTTTAAAATATATTTTTCTTTGTACATTATTTATCTTTTTGTGATGACCCCATAAGTCTTCTTATGATTTAAAATCTAATTATGTGATCCGAAGTCTTAAAAATCATGTTTTAGCCTTCCTCGATTTGCATGCGCAGTCCGGGCGTCTTTCCAAAAAGCTTTTATGTTAAAAATTATGGATTAAGGATTTTTTCCTAAAACTTCATTTTAGTTGACTTTGGTCAACATTATTGGTAAAGGGACCTGAATTCTTATTTTGACAATTCCGGTGGGTCCGTACGGTAATTTGGGACTTAGGCATATGCCCGGAATCGAATTCGGAAGTCCTTAGCCTGAGATATCGGACTTTGTCAAAATTTGAAAGTTGAAAGCTTAATGAATTTGAAGTGTTTGATCAAAGTTTGACTTTTTTGATAATGGGTCCGTATTTTGGTTCCGGAACCCGGTATAGGTCCATACCATATTTATGACTTGTCTGTGAAATTTGATGAAAAATAGAGTTGGTTTGACGTGATTCAGACGTCCAGTTTTGAAAATAGGATTTCAAAGTTTTCTTGAAAATTTCATTTGATTTTGTGTTCAATTCGTAGTTTTTGGTGTTATTTTGGTATTTTGATCGAGCGAGCAAGTTCTTATGATGTTTTAGGACTTGTGTGCATGTTTGGTTAGGAGCCTCGAGGGTTCAGGTGAGTTTCAGATAGGCAACAGAGTGAATTTGACTTAGAATAATTGCTGGTGTCTGCATTTTCTGGGGACTGGCCTCTGATCTCGCATTTGCGAGATCAGAGTTCGCATTTGCGTACATACCCATTTTCTGTCAGGTTAACATTTACGAGCCATTTATTCGCATTTTTGAAGTATGCCTAGGTCAACCTAGGTTTGCATTTGCGACAATAAGGTCGCATTTGCGGAAGGCTAGTAACTGCATTTTCGAACATAGTTTCGCATTTGCGATGGGAGCTGGGGAGGGGGATTCTTCGCATTTGAAAAGATATGGGTCGCATTTGCGATCCTAAGATTTCCGCATTTGCAAACATTTTGTTCGCATTTGCGAAAGCAACAGAAATGTGGGAGTTTCGCATTTGCGAAGCCCAGGTCGCAAATGTGACATCTGCAGCTGATGAAATAGGACTTAGACAGGATTTTTGGTATATTTCCCAAATTTTCACCTTAGAGGATATTTTTCCAAGACTTCTTCTTCCCCAATTTGTTGGTAATTAACTCTTAACCCACTTTCTTTCAATTACCATCGCATTTAATGAGATTTCAACCTAGAATCTAGGATTTTCATGGTGGAAATTGGGGGTTTGGTAGAATTAGGATTTTTTGCAAAATTGGAATTTAGACCTCGAATTGAGGTCGAATTTTGAAACAAATTACATAATCTAAATTTATGCATTATAATTTATTCCTTTAGTAATAATTGATATTATTGAGTCGATTGTGAATAGATACGAGTGGTTTGGAGGCAAATTCTAGAGGAAAAACTATGATTGAGCATTGAGTGACCTTTGCAGCGAGGTAAGTGTTGTGTCTAACTTGACTTGAGGGAATTAGGAACCCTCGAACTATTTTCTACGTGTATTCCATGTGAGCGGCATATATGTGATGTGACGAGTACTTATGCGCCGCCAAATTATCTGTTTTCTCTATTTTTCCCGCTTTTCTCATATTGTCTATTTCCCTATCTTAATTGCTACATGCTCTAACTGTATTCTCATGCCTAATTGCTACTTTTTAGACATTGTTTTCCCTTGTTAATGATATTAGTACTTCTATAGTCTTATTATATCCTATTATTTGCTTAAGATGGTTTATCGGTACCCTTTTGTTGTATATTCTGAATTTGTGTCGCTGTGTAGTAGTACTTGTGCGAGCTTTCCTGGTGTACAAGTTTCATATTTGTTTCGCTTTGGAGTGTAAGTATTGTGAAGGGTTTCTATGATATACATAGTGAAATTTTTGTACATACTGAGTAATTAATATTGATATGGCGGGGCCGGGTTGACGCCGCAACAGGTTGAATAAGGGTGATATGTTGAGGCAGCATAAGGGTGAATTGATACTGTATGGTTGGAACGGGTTGCACGCCGCAACAATTATAATAAGGATGGATTGTTTGGTGGAATAAGGGTGAACTGTGATTGTGTTATTATGATATGGTGGGATCGGGTTGCATGATGTAACACTCTTATTTATATTTACTGTTGTTTATACTGTTATTAGGAAATAAGAGAGGAATATGAGATGTACGGTGGGATCAGATTGCGCGCCGCAACAACCAAAGTGCTTATGATTTCCTTAAAATGTGTTAGATTTACGGTATTATTTATTGCACTTAAGGATTGGACATTTCTGAACGATGTCGAATTATTTCCGGGAGTTGTAGTTTTTTCTTGCAATTTGTTGTTCATTTCTATTTTGTCTTCCTTTTACGCTTTTATTATATATATACTGCATACAGGCTATATTGTGAGTGACCCGCCGTTGCCTCGTCACTACTTCGTCGAGGTTAGGCTCGGCACTTACCAGTACATGGGGTCAGTTGTACTAATAGTGCACTCTGCACTCTGCACTTCCTGTGCAGATTTTGGTGCTGGTCCGAGCTGATCTCGAGGTTGGCTGCAGGATTCTCCTGATAGGAGACCCAAGGTAGACCTATCGACGTCTTCAGGCCCTGGGGTCCCCTTCTATACATTTCCCTTTACTGTTTCTTTCATTTCGAAAACATTTGTATTTCTTTCAGACATTTGCTAGTAGAAAAATCTTAGAAGCTCATGAATTGTGACTCCAGATTCTGGGTAGTAGTATGTATATTGAGGCTGTTATATATTTCCGCACTTATCTCAACTCGTTATAGCTTGTTTGTTATTAATTACTGAAATGTAGAATAATTGGTTAATGATTCTCTAATGTTGGCTTGCCTAGCAAGTGAAACATTAGGTGCCATCACGGTTCAACGGTGGAAATTCTGGGTTGTGACACTTTTATTTCTCTACCTTTACTTCTTGTGATTTCACGTAATTGCTTATATTTTACTTTTTATTTATTTTATTATTCTATTTTTAAAACCACACCTCTTAATATTAGAAATAATGAGTCATTAACAAGACTACCAGATAATGAGTGATGCAACTAAAGTGGAATTTCATTGCTGAATGTAGTTATAAACTTATTGTGTTTCCTAATGTTAAGTTGTAGTGGAACTTTTCATTATTAAGTTGGAATTTGACACATGTTAAACTTTTTTTTTTTTTTTGAATTTTGAAATTGTGTTATATACATGGTTCCAATTTACTTGTTTTAGTAGTATTGACTCACATTGCATGTTGTTCATTTTTTTAGTAAGAATTGATAGATTAGTTTTGTCAAACATTTGAATAATGTTATGACATTATATTTATAAATATTAAATTTATTTTATCAAAATGAATTCCATGATGTTCCTACAAAACATATATTTTTAGTTTTTGTAAGTATCTAAACTAAATATTATTAATTTGAAAAGCATATATAAATTATTTTTACAATATTAGTTATAAATGTCACGACCCAATTTCCCCTCTGTTGGGTTTCGTGACAGCACATAGTCTTAAGGACTAGGTAAGCCTAACATTACTGAATAACAACCATAATATCAAAAAATATTTGAATGCTTTCCATAATTAAATCTATATACGTTACACATTTTCCCAAAACCCGGTAGTACAAGTCATAAGCTTTACAGAAATTTTTATTATAACTCCTAAATAAAACTGTTCAGAAATAATTACAACAGTGTATGTACAAAAAAATAAGACGGTGTTTCATTAAACCCACGAACGCTGTAGCGGTGTTACCTTGAGTCAACACAACAGCAACCGCGCTGCTAGCTATCAATCGATCGGCTACGCAAAACCTAGAAGCTGCACAAAATGTGCAGAAGTGTAGTATGAGCACACCACATCGGTGCGCAGTAAGTATCAAGACTAACCTCGGTGAAGCAGTGACGAGTACTAGTCAAGACACCCACTGGTCCAAGAGCTGAACAAGTGTAAATATAGGGCAACGAAATATGATATCTACAATAGAGGCTTCACAACATGGCTAACAACACAGTAAATTCAATAAGGAAGGAAATAACAAGTATCAGCAGAAAAAAAACCATAAAAATAACACGAAACAGTAAATGGAACACAACTAAATCCAGAATGTGATATACAACAAGGACAAGTAGTAACTCAATAATTTCAACTACTTTGTACATCAAGTTCTTAGTCATCTCCACAGAGGTACCGAACCTCTGACAACTCACAACTCACGGGTCCCAATATCTGAACCCTACAATGGCATCTTGTGCCCTCATTTCAACTAAAAACTGCACGTACGACTCACGTACCAATTGGAGTCATTCCCACATATAGGGAAAGTACAATAAGAGTATCTATACTCAACAATAACAAGGAAGCCCTTTAATCAGATAAGGGTGCTTAGCTATGTGTATGCTTGTGCAGGTGTCCTAACATTATTCAACCAACTACTGAGCATAAGAGAAGAAAAGGGAAACACGTATAATGTTTCATCACAATTTTCACAAGAATAAGCTCACACGGTAAGTGTACCATTACACAATATCAACAACAAGAAACACCCCCAGGCCGACACAAGAATCACAAACAACCCCTGACACATCTCACCTTGTCTGGCCATATGTGCACTAGTAAAGTGAATGCCTGCCTTGTTTCGCCACATGCGCACAACAATGTCCCCACCTTGTCTCGCCACATGCGCAACCCACATATACATATCACGCCTTGTAACACCGCATGTGCAATATCAAAAGAAAATACGGCATGGCAGAAACCTTGTCCAAATCCCCATATCAAAAACCACACGGCAGAAACCTCATGCATCACCATAACCACAATCGCACGACAGAAACCTCGTGCAACATCACAACAAGTACAACAACGACAATGACAATAACACAAGATACGACAAATACATCAACTCAAGAACCTTCGATCACAAGAATGGAAAGGCTAGTTCACAAGGAATAAGCACAATAAATAATTATAGGCATAATAAGAACAGCTCAACAAGGAAGAAAATAACAAGTAACGGTCGTACCAAAATGCATGGTTCAACAACAAGAAAACTAACATGAATCCGATAACTCCATATAAGGGCAAGTCAACAAGGTATAGAATATCTAAACTTCTTTTAAGGTTGAGCAGTTACGAGGATATTCAACAATTTCACTTAAGGAAAAGCAGCAGGAAGATATCATTAACCTCAATTAAGTCCAAACAATTATAGGGTGAGATGATGATAATTACAGATAGAGATAAGCAGTTATGAGGGTATAGCATGACAATAAAGGGGATAAAATCTCCAGTTAAGTCAATTAGGAGTCAAATAGGCAATAAGAGTGAATCCATAAGCAATTAAGTCTAATTTAAGCAGGTAGAGATGGAACTAGTAAATAGGAACTTAGGCATATCAAGAACAACTTCATACTCAGTGAATATAAGGACCTAGGATCCCTAAAATCCCAACTTTCCACAAATAAGTCCGAGAACGCGATCTTTACCTCGCGTACACGAACTACAATTAGCATAGAAGACTCAAATCCTAAGGGAAAATCCCCCACACAAGGTTAGGCAAGATGCTTACCTAAAAAGAAGACAAAATCGATACTCTAAATGAACTTCTCGGGTGAAATGACCTCCGAACTACTAAAATCTAACCAAAATAACTTCAACGCACAAATAAAACTCATAAGAAACTATTCCGGATCATAAAGACTCAATCTTTATCAAAATTTTAAAATCAATCCCAAAAGTCGACCCCAGGCCCACACCTTGGAACCTGAAAAAATTTACAAAATCTCAAAACCATTAAATACGATTCCAACCATACTAATTTCATCAAATTCCAATACCAAATCGATGTTGAAACCCAATTATTCTCTTTAGAAAAGTTTTTGATAAAAAAATCCCCTTCTCGAATCAAAACATGGATTAATTCAAAAACTGAACTTCTATAATCATATTAAAATACAAAAATTATACTTAGATACTGACCCCCATGAAAAGACAAGAAGAACGCCGCAAAAATCACCTCAGTCGGAGCTCTAGAACTCAAGATATGCTCAAAATACATAAATGACGCGGTCTGATTTTTTATACTCAGGGATTTTCGCTTTTGCGACAAAATTATCCGCACCTGCGCATTTCTAGCTGTCATTTCCGCATTTGCAGACCATTTTTTGAACCTGAGGCTCCGCGGACGCTGACCCAACTTTGAATTTGCGAAGCACCAGCACCAACTCTCTTCTCCAACACTAAAATGAGCATAACTTCCTCATACGATGTCCAAATTCGACGATTCTTTTTACTATTGCTCCATAATTACGATACGGATCTAATGATTCATACAAAACAGAAATTGGAGATCATTTTCTTAATGTGGTACCATTTATTCTTGAAAAATTGACGCAGAAATATCAAAAACTAGTGCAACACAACCCAAACCTATCCGAAACTCACCCGAGCGCCTCTAGACCCCATCCAAACATACCAGTAAGTTCAATAACCTAAAATGGACCCGCACAAGGCCTCAAATCACATCAAACAACGACGAAACTACAAATCGCACCATGAATTGAACTTATGAACTTCCAAATCTTCCAACTTCTAAAACTCGTGCTGAAACCTATCAAATCATCCCGGAATGACATCAAATTTTGCAGGCAAGTCCCAATTGACATAACAGAGTTGTTCCAAATTTCGGAATCGTATTCCGACCCCAGTATCACCAAAGTCAACTATTGGTCAAACTTCTCCATTTTCCAAACTTCAACTTTTCCAACTTTCACCTAAATGTCTCAAGTTACCCTACGGACCTCCAAATCCGAATCCAGATGCACGCCTGAGTCCCAAATCACCCTATAAAGCTGTTAAAATCATCAAAACCCATTCAGGAGCCGTTTACACAAAAGTCACATTCCGGTCAATTTCTCATCACTTAAGCTTCCAAAATTAGAATTCTTCCTCCAATTCAACTTTGAATCATCCGGTAACTGAATTCAACCATGCACACAAGTTGATACACATAATATGAAGTTGTTCAAGACCTTACGCCGCCAAACGGAGCTTAAATTCTCAAACCAGCCGGTCTGGTCATTGCATCCTCCCCTCTTAAACAAACGTTCATCCTCGAACGTGCCAAGATTCGCCTCGAAGTCCTCAAATCACTGAATGCACACTTCCAACATACACCCGCGCGTGATCCGACGCCACCCCAACCTACATAAGCATGACGACACTATCTTAACTTCAATTTAGCCTTTCTACCAACATCGATAAGCCTTATAGCCAAAATTCTCACCTATTCATTTCCAAAAAACCTGATTCTAAATTCATATCCGATATCAGTCTCACCCAACGACATCAACTCATGCCTACACCCATAGAGTACATCCACAATATATGGCACATTACACATAGGCCCATCACAATAGTCCTGATCATGATAGCTGCCCGATGTCAAATCCAACATCGGCCAATAGCCTCATATCCAATAGAACTCTGTTTCAACCTCCCCAACACTAAACATGATACAAGGAAAATGAAGACCTCATAATTAAACACCTGAATCAAAAAGTCATAACTAACACCACCGGGCACACCCCGCAAGCTCAAACTCAAGAAGCACAGAACGAAAATGACTGAATATGCAAAAAGAAACACATAAGAGAAATATCAAACAAGCTCGACAGTCACAACTCTCTATCAGTACCATACTACAAATCAACTTAAATAGGAAAAATCTAAGTACATGAACAGATCATAAGGATCTTATCCTGGTATAACTCTCAACCGCGGTACGCAGTCGGTCAAACATGTAAAATCACATGAAATCGTGAGGGTCTCACCCTCAACTCTAAATCACAGGTCCAATATACATCATACCAATTGAAATCTTCCACTAACTCAGTTTGGCCAATAAAATCACAACACTTGCTGAACTCTCATCCCAATAGAGTATCAAAACACAGCTCGTAACCAAAATACTCAGGAAATCACATCAAGCCTACCATGATGAACAACAAGGGCTCACTTCTAATCTCACCACTCTCAATGATGGATAAAAACATCGATAGACACGGCTACCACTCATAGAACCTCCCAACAGGGTAAACATGTAAATAGAGTGAAAAATCATAAAACTCACTCGTAATGAAACAACAAATAAGGGATCTCGTCCCAATAAGCAGAACCGAAATGAAATATGAATGGTGCCCTCTATAACAAATCAAAAGATACATGTATGATACCATCTATCACAACGGCCTCCAACCTACTATATGAAACACATCATCGGGTTAGGCCTCCCCCTCTTGGGCCCCCCCTACTCGTTTGAATACCCTACTGTGTCACATCTGCCCAGAGTTTGGGACAGTCTCTCACCATATGGCTGATATCTCCACACTCAAAGCAACCTCTCTGCTGACGTGGCTATGGAAACTGTGCAATACGAGTACTCTGAGACACATGAGCACCTGAAACACTGTGCAAAGTAGGTAGTGCAAGTTGAACTGGCTGACCCACAAAACCTCTTCCATGTCGTACCCTGCCTCCAAAGGAAGGACCAGTAGATCAGGTCTCCTCGACTCTCTACGCACTCTCTCTCCTGACCTCTCATGTCCTCCCTCTCATAGCCCCTCCTGTCACCTCTCTCATAGTCCTTCCTGTCATCTCTCTCCTAATCTCACATGCCCTCAACTCTGCGAGCAATCCCTACCACCTGCTGAAATGAAACATCCAACTCTAACTCTCGAGCCATGCTTAACCAAATATCATGCCCGAGCCCCTCAATGAACCTACGAACATGCTCTCTAAGTGTAGCGACCAAGGTAGGTGCATTTATAGCCAAATCACTGAATCTGACGGCATACTCTGATACTGACATAGTGCCCTGGCGCAGCTGCTCAAACTCCACGCGCCATGCATCTCGGAGGGACCGAGGTACAAACTCTCTCAAGAACATCTCTAAAAACTGATCCCATGTAAGTGAATCTGACTTGGCCAGGCTACCTAACTCATATGCCCGCCACCACTGATAAGTCCCTCCCCTGAGCTAAAATGTAACAAAAGCAACCCCGTTCGTCTCCACAATACCCATAGCATGAAGAATGCGGTGACACTCCTCCAGTCCATTGAAGCTAGGAAGGTGGTACTTCTTGTACCTCTCAAGTCTAAGTTGTTCTTCCTCAGATGTTGTTGCCCTAACCACGGGCTGAACTGGGACCACATGTTGTGCTACCATGACACCTAGAACCTAACCAACATGATCTCGCTTCTCTAGAGTGTGGGAGGCGGGAGTCTTAGCTCCTCCCCCGGTCTATGAAGTAGCTGGTGCAACCAGAATCAATCCCGCCTAAGCCAATGTAACATGCTCAGGATATGTGCTAAACTCTCCTGAAATCCGGGGGTACCAGCAGGCGCCTCCGGTACCTGCCCCTCAACTGGAACTATTGGCGACTCCTCAGCTACTACTCTGGTAGGTACCGTAGCTGCGTCACGTGCTCCTCGTCGGCCTCTGCCTCTTCCCCTAGTGTCATTTGCTCTGGGGATAACGTCATCAGGAACTGCAGCTCGTGTCCTCACCATCTGTGAGAGAATGGAACGATAAAAGTTCAAACTTAGAGATAAATGAACTCGCATGATAGGAATAAAGGAAGTGAAATTGTCCTAATAGTCATGTAGCCTCTCGAAGATAAGTGCAGACGTCTACGCACCGATCCGCAAGACTTTGCTAAAATCTCTTATGACTCGTAGCATCGATGAACCTAGAGCTCTGATACAAACTTGTCACGACCCAATTTCCCCTCTGTTGGGTTTCGTGACGGCACCTAGTCTTAAGGACTAGGTAAGCCTAACATTACTGAATAAAAACCATAATATCAAAAAATATTTGAATGCTTTCCGAAATGAAATCTATATACGTTACACATTTTCCCAAAACCCAGTAGTACAAGTCATAATCTTTACATAAATTTTTGCTATAACTCCTAAATACAACGGTTTAGAAATAATTACAATAGTGTATGAACAAAAGGAATAAGACGGTGACTCTAAAACCCGCAAACACTGTAGCGGTGTTACCTTGAGTCTCCACAACAGCAACCGCGCTGCTAGCTATCAATCGACCGGCTACGCAAAACCTGGAAGCTGCACAAAATGTGCAGAAGTGTAATATGAGCACACCACAGCAGTGCCCAATAAGTATCAAAACTAACCTCGGTGAAGTAGTGACGAGGACTAGTCAAGACACCCACTGGTCTAAGAGCTGAACAAATGTAAATATAGGGGAACATAAATATGATATTTACAATAGAGGCTTCACAACATGGCTAACAATACAGTAAATTCAATAAGGAAGGAAATAACAAGTATCATCGGAAAAAAAACCATAAAAATAACAAGAGTAAATGGAACACAACTAAATCTTGAATGTGATATACAACAAGGACAAGTAGTAACTCAATAATTTCAACTACTTTGTACATCAAGTTCTTAGTCATCTCCACAGAGGTACCGAACCTCTGAAAACTCACAACTCACGGGTCCCAATATTTGAACCCTACAATGGCATCTTGTGCCCTCATTTCAACTAATAATTGCACGGACAACTCACATACCAATTGGAGTCATTCCCACATATAGGGAAATACAATAAGAGTACCTATACTAAACAATAACAAGGAAGCCCCTTAATCTGATAAGGGTACTTAGCTATGTATAAGTTTCTGTAGGTGTCCTAACATGATTCAATCAGCTACTGAGCATAAGGGAAGAAAAGGGCAACACATATAATGTTTCCTCACAATTTTCACAAGAATAAGCTCACACGGTAAATGTACCATTACATAATATCAACAACAAGAAATGCCCCCAGGCCAACACAAGTATCACAAACAACCCCTGACACATCCCACCTTGTCTCGCCACGTGTGCAATAGTAAAGTGAATGCCCGACTTGTCTCGCCAAACGCGCACAACAATGTTCCCACCTTGTCTCGCCACATACGCAACCCACATATACATATCCTGCCTTGTCACGCCGCATGTGCAATATCAGTAAAAAACACGGCATGGTAGAAACCTCGTCCAAATCCCCATATCAACAACCGCACGGCAGAAACCTCGTGCATCACAATAACCACAACCGCATGACAGAAACCTCGTGCCACATCACAACAAGTACAACAACAACAATGACAATAACACAAGATACGAAAAATACATCAACTCAAGAACCTTCGATCACAAGAAAGGCAAGGCTAGTTCACAAGGAATAAGCACAATAAAGAATTCTAAGCATAATAAGAACAACTCAACAAGGAAGAAAATAGCATGTAACAGTCGTACCCAAATGCACGATTCAACAACAAGAAAACTAAAACGAATCTGATAACTCCATATAAGGGCAAGTCAACTAAGGTATAGAATATCTAAACTTCTTTTAAGGATGAGCAGTTACGAGGATATCCAATAATTTCACTTAAGGACAAGCAGCGGGAAGATAGCATTAACCTCAATTAAGTCCAAACAATTATAGGGTGAGATGATGATAATTACAGATAGAGATAAGCAGTTATGAGGGTATAGCATGCTAGTAAAGGGGATAAAATCTTCAGTTAAGTCAATTAGGATTCCAATAGGCAATAAGAGTGAATCCAAAAGCAATAAAGTCTAATTTAAGCAGGTAGAGATGAAACTAGTAAATAAGAACTCAGGCATATCAAGAACAAATTCATACTCAGTGAATATAAGGACCTAGGATCCCTAAAAGGACAACTTTCCACAAATAAATACAAGCACGTAATCATCACCTCGCATACACGAACTACAATTAGAATAAGAAGACTCAAATCCTAAAAGGAAATTCGGACACAAGGTTAGGCAAGATAATTACCTCAAAGAAGACAAATTGATACTCTAAATGAGCTTATCGGGTGAAATGACCTCAGAACGGCTCAAATCTAACCAAAATAACTTCAAAGTACAAATACAACTCATAAGAAACTATTCTGGATCATAAAGACTCAATCTTTATCAAAATCTAAAAATCGATCCCAAAGGCGATCCCGGGCCCGTACCTCAGAACTCGATAAAATTTACAAAATCTGAACACTCATTCAATTACGAGTCCAACCATACTAATTTCATCAAATTCGAATACCAAATCGATGTTCAAACCCAATTATTCACTTTAGAAATTTTTTTGATAAAAACTCTCAATTCTCCAATAAAAACATGGATTAATTCAAAAAATGAAGTCATGTAATCATATTGAAATACCAAAATTATACATAGATACTGACCCCCATGAAAAGATGAGAAAAACACAGCGAAAAACACCTTAATCGGAGCTCTAGAACTCAAGATATGCTCAAAATACCAAAATGACGCGGTCTCATTTTTTATACTCGGGAATTTTCGCTTTTGCGACAAAATTATCCGCACCTGCGCATTTCCAGCTGTCATTTCCGCATTTGCGGACCATTTTTCGCACCTGCAGCTCCGCGAATGCGGACCCAACTTCGCGTCTGCGAAGCACCAGAACCAACTCTCTTCTCCAACACTAAAATGAGCATAACATCCTCATACGATGTCTAAATTTGATGATTCTTTTTGCCATAGCTCCATAATTACGATACGGATCTAATGCTTCAATCAAAACAGAAATTGGATCTCATTTTTTTAATCTGGTACCATTTATGCTTGAAGAAACGACGTCGAAACATTAAAAACTAGCGCAACACAACCCAAACCTATCTGAAACTCACCAAGCCCCTCGGGACCCCGTCTGAACATACCAATAAGTTCAATAACCTAACACGGACCCGATCGAGGCCTGAAATCACATCAAACAATGACGAAGCTACAAATCGCACCATGAATCAAACTTATGAACCTCCAAATCTTCCAATTTCTAAAACTTGTGTCGAAACCTATCAAACCAACCCGGAATGACGTCAAATTTTGTAGGCAAGTCAAAATTGACATAACAGAGTTGTTTCAACTCTGGGAATCGCATTACAACCCCGGTATCACCAAAGTCAACTATTGGTAAAACTTTTCCATTTTCCAAACTTCAACTTTTTCCAACTTTTGCCAAAATGCCTCAAATTACGCTACGGACCTCCAAATCTGAATCTGGATGCACGCCTAAGTCCCAAATCACCATACGAAGCTGTTGAAACATCCAAAACCTATTCTGGATCCATTTACACAAAATTCACATTCCGGTCAAATTCCCATCGCTTAAGCTTCCAAAATTAGATTCCAGTAATTAAATTCAACTATTCATGCAAGTTGATACACATAATATGAAGTTGTTCAAGACCTTTCATCGCCGAACGGAGCTTAAATTCTCAGAACAACAGGTCGGTTCGTTACAATAAATATATGAGTACTAATTAATGTATATTCACAAAAAAATATACATCTTAAATACCAAATATTGTTTCATTTATACTTATAAATATTTATAGGCATATATTTATTATATTAATTTATAATTTTGATATCATTTAAAATTTAATCTAACTGTGTAACTAAACTTGTGAAACCAAACAATAATTACTGGTTGTGTAATTACTACCATACTAATTTGTAACGACCCGACTGGTCGTTTTGAGCATTTGCACTTAGCTCAATAGTTTTCGGGCATGTGTATTTCTGTATGATGTATTATGACTTATGTGAATCGTCGGTTTTGATTTTCAGGTTATTCAGAATCGCTTTAGAAGAATGAATTTCATTGTTGAAGCTTTAAGTTGAAATAGTTGACTAAGTTTGACCTTTTTATGAATTTGACCCCGGAACGGTATTTTGACGGTTCCATTACGTCCGGATGGTGATTTTAGACTCGGGCGTATGCCCCGATTTGCATTTGGATGCTTATAGAAGTTTTCGGCACAAGTTCAAAAACAATTGGAAATTTGAAGGTTTGGAAAGTTCATAAATTTGACCGGAAGTTGACTTTGTGGATATCAGATTCGGATTGTGGTTCCGGGAATTGGAATAGCTTAGGCATGTCATTTGGGAATTGTGTGCAAAACTTAGGTTCTTCCGGGATGATTTGATATGTTTCGGCAGGAGTTATGGAAATTGAAAGTTCAAGGTTCATTAAGTTCGATTTAAGGTGTGATTCGTCGTTTCGATGTTGTTATGTGTTTTTTCAGGCCTGGAGTAGGTTCGCATTGTGTTATGGAACTTGTTGGCATGTTTGGACGGGGTCCCGGGGCGCTCGGGTTAGTTTCCGGCGAAGTTCGGAGCATTTTGGAAATTTTGGCTAAGGCTGGTGGCTGCTGGTTCTGATGTGATCACACCTGCGACTGGCTTTACGTAGGTGTGATGGACGAAGGAGCGTTAGAGGATTCGTAAAAGCGAGAAAGAGAGTTGGGCATGAGGATCATTGGTGCGGGGTGCTTGGTTGCACCGGGCAACCGCAGATGCGGTTCAAGTGAGCAGAAGCGCGATCGCAGAAGCGGCTTAAGACCGTGGGTGCGGGGTGGCCGAGTATGGCTATTCTTGTAGAAGAAAAATATTTACAGCAGATGCGACTATTTGTCCGCAAATGCGGAAAGTGCTGGGCAGAGGATATAAAATTGAGGGTTTTGGTCTTTATTCATATTTTATGATGTGAGACTCGAATTGAGGCGATGTTTGGAGAAAATTTCATCACAATGATTGGGTAAGTGTTCTCTACTCGAATTTGGTTATATTTCATGAATCTATCTTCATTTTTGGCAATTGAATGATGGATTTTAAAGAGAAATTGGGAGTTTTGGCCTAAAGGTTCATAATATGAATTTTTGAGTTTTGAACACCTATTTGGAGTCGGATTTGAGTGAAATTAGTATGGTTGGACTCGTAATTGAATGTGTTGTCAAATTTTGTGAGTTTTGTAAAGTCTCGAGGTACGGTCCCGGGTTGGGCTTTTGGGCCGATTTCGGGCATTGATTCAAGATTTGATCTTTTATGATCGGGATTGGTTATTTAGCATTGTTTGATGTATTTGAATTGTTGTTGGTTAGTTTCGAGGAGTTCGGAGGTCGGAACACGCGGGATGGCATCTTTTTTCACGACCCAAACTAACCCTGTCGTGATGGCGCCTATCGTGGTACTAGGCAAGCCGACACAATTACCAAAGAAAATTGATATTTTCATTTTAAAGATAATTTCGAAGATATTCAATATAAAACCTTCAATAAGGAGATCAAATCAAAAAAAAGTGCGGAAAGAAAAGCCCGACATCGATGTGTCACTAGTCATGAGCATCTACTACAATTTGTCTGACAATATCGAGACTAACATAGTCTGGATAGTAACTAAAAAAATAACTAAAGGAAGATGAGAGGGAGAAGAGCAGGGTTGTGATCGTCAGGCACCTACCTTGCTATCTCCGAGAAATCTGCAACTGGAATAGTCAACAGCCGCTACCGTGTCCAGATACACATGGATCTGCACGCAAGGTGCAGGGGTAACGTGAGTATGCCAACTAGTAAGTAACAATAGTAAATAAAGGCTGAGAAGTAGTGGCAAGAAATAATGCAAGTAAAGTTCATATCACGAAAACTCAGTTAAATAAGGCATGCTTTTAAAACCAGAGTTCGAATCAAATCAACTCATTTAAATCCAGTTCCAATGGAATCATTTAAAAACACCTTTCAACAGTTTCCAAACAAGGCTCAATGCAAAGGTGAGGAAAATGATGAAGTCATAATTAGCCCCTCGGGCAAAACATCACTCATATATAGCCCCTCGGGAAAACCTCACAGTCACTGGTAAACATCCCCTCGGGCAAACCCCACCATCACTCATGCCTCCTAATCACTCAGCACTCGGCACTCGCACTCAGTAGGTACCTGTGCTCATTAGGGGTGCATACAAACTCCGGA
The DNA here is from genome assembly GCA_005239505.1 of Nicotiana paniculata. NCBI lineage: Eukaryota > Viridiplantae > Streptophyta > Magnoliopsida > Solanales > Solanaceae > Nicotiana > Nicotiana paniculata. Next base: position 2,569 of record ML362739.1, on the reverse strand, counting down.
GGGGCTCCTACAGTCCAAGCTCTATATCAAGCCAATCATGGCATAAATCAATGAGGCCCTTGGCCTATATCAAACATGTTGGGGCATGCAGCCCGCTCCCATAAATAAACATGAAATCAGGCCCTTGGCCTCACTCAGTCATAAATCTCTCCAGTCCCTCGGGCTTTCAGAAATCAAAGTATTCAGCCAACAACATTTATATGATGCATCAAAATAGAGTAATAGAAGCTGAGATTTGCAGTAAGTATGTATAAACATGACTGAGTATAGATTTTCAATCAAAAACAATGAGAGGATTGCAAGAAAATACCTCTAAAGGTCCAAACAACACTGACATAAGGCCTAAACATAGTGATGCGTGGCTAGAATTCATGGTTTTAAGCATTATATACCTTACATTTTATGTGCTTTTGTGATAAAAATGCACGTTATATGTGCATAATGGAGTCTATTTCATGCGTAGGTGAATTGGATAAGGAAGCCGAGCTAAATGGGTGCATAAACGTCAAAAATACGCTCAAGAGTCGAAAAGGATTGACCCGGGCCATACCCGGGCGTTTGGCCCCTAAAGTCAGGTAGACCCTGGCGTTAAGGGGGCGTTTGGCCCTTAAAGCCAGGCTGACCCTGGCTTTAGCCAGTCATTTGGCCCCTAACGCCAGGCCTGCCCAGGTGTTAATGGGGCGTTTGAGGCTTAACGCCTGGGTGGCTGGTCCAGTCAACTTCGAGTTTTGAAGGTTTTAAGTGTTTCTCGGTTGGAATAGAAGTCTCCTACACGTTTAGGGTTTGTCCCAAACATATAAATAGACCCAAAAACACAACTTAGGGGACAGGATTCCATTCTTGGAGAGAAAACACACACAAGATCATTGAGAAGCAAAGGATTATCATTTTTCTTCATCTTATTCTAGTATTTTCCATTTATGCAAAACTTATGCAATTGTTTAATTCTAGTATGAGTGGCTAAACACCCATTGTTCTGGGGTTGTGGTTAGCCATGAATATTGTTATTCGACATTAGCTTAACCTTGATTATAATTCATTCAATATATGGTTGTTTCATCACTTCTGCATTTAATTGCTTAATTGTCTGGCCAACAGTTAGGTTCTATATACTATCTATGTTATGCTTGGGAAAGACGTATATAGATTAGAGAAGAATTGAAGAGAGCACGATCTTAACCTTCAGGGGAGCGGATTTTTGATTAGGATAGGAATATACCTAATCACCGTGCTTAATTAAACATTATAATCTTAGTGCGTTCTAATAGATTAATTTCATAGGAATATAGGCGTTAATCAATTGAGAATAGGCGAGTAGTACTTCGGGAGAAGGCTACGAGAGCAATTACCGATTAATTAGCAACCATGAGTGAATTATATGAAAGGGAGAATTAATTAGAATGCAATACGAATCGTGAATTGATCACAACCCTGGAATATTTGTCTCTACTGAATACACACAAAAATAATTTTTTCAATTGATAATTAGTTAGTTTATAGAATTATAGTATAAATAAATACATTCTTGGATTTTTTTTGGCTTGATTAAATAGCAATTAGAGTGGTTCGACAAGTAGTTTACACAAGTCCCTGTGGGTTCGACATTCGATTTAACATTATATTACTTGCTACGGCCACGTGTACTTGCGTGTGCGTCTGGGACCGACAAGTTTTTAGCATCATTGCCGGGGACTTGAATATAGACTACTTTTTAGTTACTTGCTTTAATTGTTTATTTCATTGAGTCTAATGTCACGTGATTGTTTCTTTAATCTCAGGAACTTTGAGTGAATGCGTAGGGTCAAAAGCCAGGATAGACTTGAAGGCTTTGACCCAGAACCTGAGAGATCATTTCACAGGAGATTGCGAGAAGCAAGAGATACATCTAATATTCAAGACTTCATCTGATTTCCGGTGAACATGGCAGAGGAACAACACATGGCTGTTCAGGAGGTGGCAATGCCCAGTATTTCAAATGTCACCTCCAGCATCATGAAGCCCAGAATCACTGGGCACATTGAGCTAAAACAGAGCATGATCCAACTACTTCATGCAAACGGGCAATTTTTGGGTCTTCCACACGAGGATCCACAGCAGCACATTCTGAACTCTTGGATATTAGTGATACTTATATCACTAACGGGGTCATGCCAGATTATGTGAGGCTCATGCTTTTCCCATTCTCTCTGTTGGGAGAAACAAAGTGATGGTTAAAGGCAAAACAAGCAAATTCCATTACAACATGGAGTGATTTGGCGAGAAAATTTCTGGAAAGGTTCTTCCCTTCAGGAAAGACTGCAAAGATCAGGAGTGAGATACTCTCCTTTAGACAGAAAACTGGTGAATCTTTATATTCAGCATGGGAAAGGTTCAAGGGGCTACTCAGAGACTGCCCTCATCACAATCAGACAAACGAGGTGTTAGTACACACTTTCATTGAGGGGCTCCATTCGCAAACAAAAATTATGGTAGATGCAACATCTGGAGGTCAGGTGTTGGAGAAGATTTATGATGAAATATTTGCACTACTGAATAAATTCTCCAAAAGCAATCCAGACAGGCAAGGTGA